>JAACJT020022816.1:0-14254 GCA_009936485.2 Gymnarchus niloticus | reverse complement strand
CATCCATCCATCCATCCATCATCACTCTAAGTATATTTCTTACTCAAGTAAATTCTGTCACTCAGTGTCTGTTTTATTTGAGACACCTGCCCACTGGCCTGTTAAAGCAAACAACTTACTCCTCCATGCAGCAAATAATGTGGATGCAACTGAATACTTAAATTACTCAGACAGGGTAGGGAGGTTCGCTTGTTGTGTGGCTAAGCATTAGAATGGTTAAGATGGCAGATTTAAGTGGTTTTACACCAGACATGGTGGTTCCAGCATCTTCAAAAGTGTCACCTTATTTGGATTTTACTGTGCTGTGGTGTCTAGAATTTACAGAGAGTGGTATTCTCTGTGATGAGCAGAATACAAAAAATATGCAGTCAATGTCATTGCTACAGCTGAGATTACATTGTTAATGGGAAAGGTCAGAGAATTATGGCCTGACTTGTTAAAGGTATCAGAATGGGTATGAGTACAAAAATAACAGTTCTGTTTAACATTGTCATGAAGAATGGCTTCTCTGAATGCACATCTTGTCAACATTTGAAGTTTTTCTGGAGGTAAAAGTGAGTCCTACTCGATTAACTAGGTACATCTAATAAACCGTACATTACTATTCTGTAAACCATCTGACAGTCGACTTTTTAAATTAAAATAATTTGCAATACTCTCTAATGTTATGTTTTTATTTTTTATCATCAAGCAAATCACTGAACCAATGATTCATTAATTTATTATTTTGGCACGTGTTTGTGTTCTGCAAACACCCTTTTTTCCCACATGCATCACCACCCTGCCTTCAGGCACAAGACAGATGCCAATAGATGAATTCATATACCTGCATATATCCGTACCACCCAATGTATGAACCGTCACCAGTGGCTGACAATGTACTGCTTCAGAAAAATCACCATCAGCAACAGCAAACTACTTGGAATATATTTGATCTATTCTATTTTTGCATTTTTGTCACACTTAATCGTTTCAGATCTTTAAACAAAATTTAACATAAGCCAAAGACAACCTGAGTAAACGCCAAATACAGTTTTAAATTATCTTTTCATTTACCAAAAAAGGTTTTCCAACACCAACTGTGTGAAAAAGTACTGTAGTTAATCGACCGATGACCCAAATTTAATTGAGTACTGGTTTCAGTTAGACTAGACACGCCCGGTCTTGATTACTGGCAGCCATGTTGAATCTAAATATCACTTAAATAGAACCTTTTCAGCTACGTGAAGTAGACCAGATGTTCTCAACCAGCAGCATGCTATAATGTGATTGAAAGAAATACTGGAATCTGTGACTCCTCTGAACCATTATCTCCAAATGGTGAGAACTTGGAACAGTGGTGAATCTTCCCAGGACTGGTCGGCCTAGGAACACTCCTCCAAGAGTACATTGACGACTTATCCTGAAAGCCAGAGAACCCAGACTAACATCCAAGGTACTGAAGGACTCGTTCATCACAGATAAAGTTGGTGTTTATTATTCCACCATTAGGAAGAGATTAGGAAAGAATGGTATTCGAGGCAAAAACCACTGCTCACCAAAAATAACATAAAAGCTTGTTCTTAAAATTGCCAAAATACACACTGATGTCCCCAAGCCATCTAGGATGAAGTTTTGCGGACTGATAAATCAAAAGTGGAATTTTTTGGAAGACATGGGTCTTGTAACATCTGGTGTAAAGCTAGCAAAACTTTCCCTAAGAAGAACATCATTCCAATAACCAAACATGGTTGTGGTAGTGTGATGGTGTGGGGATACTTTGCAGCTTCAGAGCCTGGGTGACAAGCCAAAATAGACAGAACCATGAATTTTGTTCTATACCAGAAAATCTTGAATGAGAATGTCTGATCATCAATCCATGATCTGAAGCTCAAGCGCAATTGGGCTCTGCAGCAAGACAACAAGCCGAAGCACAAGAGCAATTCCACCTCTGAATGGCTCAACGTAACCAATTTAAGGTTCTGAAGTGGCCTAGTCAAAGTCCTGACTGGAACCCCATCGAGATGCTGTAGCAGGACCTCAGACGAGCAGGTCATGTTTGAAAATCACCCATTGTGGATGAAGTAAAGGAATTCTGCAAAGAACAGTCCAAAATTCCTGACCAGTGAAGTGGCTGAATTAGCTTCAGTTATTGGAAAGTGTTTTGATGTTCTTGCTGCTGTTAAAAGGGGGCACAACTCATGAAGGTTGGGGGTGAGCAATTACTTTATGCCGTGGGTAATAGATGTTGGATAACCTGCAATGAATTAAACGGTTTCATGTTTTCTCATTCTCCTTGTCATATGTTATTTTTGTGACAAATATGTAACAATAATGAAAATCAACCACTGTATGCCTTCCTTTTTATTACTCTGGGAAGTTGAGTTGAAAGAATAATCTTCTGAGAGTTGTTTTAAACACTGCCAACGTAGAGGACACAGGCCGAAATCACCCTAGAACCTGTACACTGTCACGTTCCAGAGTCTTTATTGCTTGATGGTTTGCAGTCTTGAGGGAAAAAAATCCCAGGAATTCTGTTAATCTCCTTTGCAGATCCTTTTCCCGATAACCAGCAGCCTTCGTCTCCCAGATTCGCCCTTGTACTACGACGCTGCTGTTCCCTGCACCCCATCACCTCCACACAAGTGATACCAGGTTCTGCCTGTCCTACTCACATGCCCTCCGGCAGGGTAACTGCTGATAATGCGACAGCCAACAGCAGTGACTCAGTTTGGGGGCCCATTCTTGCATGCTGCCTAGACCCACCCAAAACCTCACCTTTGGAGACAATTAAAACAAATGTGGTTACTGCTTTTAAACGTCATCAAAGTTCCTGCTAGTTTTTAGGTGATGGTCAGCTGGCAGGTATGTTGATGTGTTGGTTACCATTGTTTCCCTTTTAAACACCTGTCTGCTGGGACTGGACTGATGCAATCTATGGGAAGTCATCCATTTGTCATCATGCAAACCATCATACGCATGCATACCGTCACACAAGCACTTGACTCAGACCCGTGTCTTGCCCGTCTCCATTTGTCTGCTTCTTACTCTCACCCATCTACTACATTCAGTGCCTGCCAGCACTTGTTTTAGCTGACTCACTATCCTGGAGGAAAATGTATATACAATGAGTTGCCTTAGAGACGTTTAATCCGCCATCTACATGGTTTGTTTGCTGATTAGATGAAGTGAGTCCTGCAGTGCGTCCTCATGCTTATGATGTCCTCAACGGTCCTTAGCCTTTGGTTTGTGGGGCACTGTGCTGAAGGTCATAGCACCCTTCAGTATCACCGCTCTCCCACCTCTGGTTGCATAACGCTGCCAACGCGCTACCTCCTTTAGCTGTGTGATGCTCCCTTTGTGCTCCGTCAACTGTGTAACACCCCCATCACGCTCTGTCCTCTGACTATGTAACACTCCTTCTCCACCCCTCCTTTGACTCTGTAATTCGCCTATCACACTCAGCTGGCCATGTAACACCCCTATCATGTGCCATTTTCTAGCTTCATAACACTCACATCCTGACTGTGACCATATAAAAAGGGGATTTTTGCAATACCACATAGCGAAGTACGGAATAGAAATGGAACTAGCAGAATGGGTTAGATTGTGCAATGCTCTCTGGATTCAATTCAATTCAATTTTAATTATATAGCACCTTTAACAAGAAGCACTGTCACAAAGTGCTTTACACAGTCCCAGGTCCAGGGGCCCCAGAGAGTAAGCCAACGGCGACAGTGGCAAGGAAAAACTCCCTCAGGAGGAAGAAACCTTGGGAGTAACCAGACTCTAGGAGGAAGCCCATCCTCCCCTGGCCGGCGCGGTCAGATACAGTTTCATTAATGTAGGCTGGGAGACGCTTTTGACAACAATCCAACACATTTTATGGCTGTACCCTTTATTTAACAGTTTTATAATTGGATAGTCCAGTGAACCTCTTCCAAAATATCTTCTCTGCCATGAACCTTGAACCTCTCCAGGCATCTTAAATGCTATGCTTTCTGCTACAAGAAGATGAAATACATTTGCCTTTAATGCTCTGCCAAATTCAGCCTGGTGCCACTCATTTCAATTTTGTCATCTGAGAAATAATGTGCAGCATTATGAAAGAATGTCATGTTGAGTTTAAGTGTGGATGGACCATTGGGTCAAGTTTTTCATCCGAACTGCATCTGTGAGCTCTCAAAAGTTAAAACTCTGACCTGAATGATGGCTCCTGGTAAAGGTTATCCATGAAAATATAGTTTGCTTTGTAAGCTGGAAAAATTTAAGAACCAATTTTGAGGGTGTATTGCAGGGATGATTCAGTGCGCCTGTCTTAAACCACAAGCTAACACTAAATTAGGGCCTCCCTCTCATTCTTCTCAGTTCGTTCCAGAAGGTGGCATTGTAACACAAAGGCTGTGTTTTTATGAGAGACCTCATAGCAGCAGGCCACCCTTTACAGCTGAATGGTTCTTGTGAAATCTCCCAGAGCCTGTAAAAGATTCTCAGGGATTTCCTCTCCAACTGACAGCTGAAGGAAAAAACCGGTTTTGTCAGTGGGGCGGCTTGACAGATATGATCACTCCTTGCATATGAGTAGACAGGTCACACCCTTGGGAAAGGGAGATACTGTCAGGTCTAAGCCAGAGGTGATAGCTGTGAACTCTGCTGCTATTTAGATGAGCAGATCCTGAGAAGCAGCCTCGTAATTTACCATTCCTCGGTGAGAATGCCCCGCCCATGCTGAAACCTGTAGGCCCAGTTTAGTAGTTATCCTAAAGGTAGTCTGACATTATTCTCCTCCACCTTCCATCAAACTTCATTCACCTGTGAAATGTGAAAAGGTGCAACTGACAGCAAATGTTGTTACATAGTGGGCAGAAATATAGTGCATAATTGCAGCTTTAAAGAAAAAAAACAGCAAACCATTCAACTTTCCAGCTATAATTTTCGCTAACAGTTTTTGCTTGCTGGGCAACTTCGCCACCTAATGTTGTTTTCTCATAAATTGCTCGGTTTTTGAGAATCCAGTAATTTGCAGTATATATGGGACAGAACAGATGAGGGCTGAAGCATGAGTTTAACTCTGTAATCCCAATTACCCATTTCAGGTTATGGCAAGCCGTGGACCGAAGCCAGGAACCCTGTTCCAGGAAGCCCAGGAAATGTGACGATGCACGCCAAGCCTGCATGGGAACTCACACATGCTAAAGACTATTTAGTGACAACACTTTTTTGCAGGTTTTAAGTACACAACAGAGGTTTTAAGTTCACGATGCAACACCTCAGACCATCAGCAGGGTACTTTTTTTCAAATTCACTTGAACTGATGTCCTCGTGAAGTCCTAAGGAAGTTTAAAAATGAGTATGTCGGGAATTAGTTCACGCAATTTTTTTTTAATATTGTGCATAAAATTATTTTAAAGCTGTGATGGTACAGACTAGAACTACCCTTATTAAAAATTACTTTGCTCCATTGTTGTTATTTTTTGAGAAAAAAGTAGAATGAGCTTTAGGTAGAAAGCAGACAGGGTTATGTGTTTGTTACTGTATTTTTTTAATGCAACTGTGTTTTGTGTGTAATGTAATTAAAAGCAAACCATTAGGAAGTCTTGCAACAAACACTTTCCTCTCTCCTATTAAATGGAACTGAAGTTCAAGAACTAAATAAGACTAAGTCCTTGCTTGGAACTCACTAGCAGATTTGAGCCAGTAACATCTCTGGTAATCAGTACGAGCCCTTATAAGCACTGTACCTGCTACTGCCACCTTCAGACCATCAGAGAAAAAGAAGGAGGAACAACAGCACTCACCTGACCATTTTTATTAGAGTTCAAAGCCAAATACAGTACAAAAAAACATAAAGGCCTCAGATAGCTTTCCTCTATAGCATCCACATTGTGAGCCAGATCACACACCAGGAACAGTCACAGACAGCTCCACACTTTTCACTCAAACCCAGGGTGGGTGTGGGAGGAGCTTAGAGTGGACATGAGGGAAAATCCCTAGAGTTAGCATTCAGGGTGACTCATGAAGCAGGGGGCAGTGAGCGTCTGGGGGTACAGGTAGTATGATGGATTTGGAACATTTCCTTCTGTTACTAGAGCACAATGAGGGTCTTACTCAGTGATCCAGCAATGTAGCCCCCCTTTCACCCCTTTGATGCCAAGTCAAGGCCTGTCAGACAGTCCTGGTGCAGCCTTCAAAGAGGACCAGGGGGAACAGCAGGCAGGGGAGGAGGGGACAAGTCTCGCGGGACTCCAGCATGCGGGGCCTTCGATGAGGGGGGACGAGGCACAGAGCAAATTACAAAAAGTCACACTGAAAGTAAATCAGGCGTAAAGTAATTAAGCATGCAGTACATGACAAATACAATTTATCCATAACTGGAATTTCAAAAACAAGTACAACAAGCTAAGGGGAAAGATGTGAATTCCACACAACAGCAGACATTCTGTGAAAATGTCACGCATTCAAAGATGGAATGCAAATGACAAGTTTTACTGTGAAGTTTACTCTGAATCTCCTCCCTCGACTCAAAGTTCGAAAAACTTTCACACAACACACTAGACAGCAATTTATTCATAGAAAGCAGGTATAAAATCATACCTGCTTTGCTCTGAAGATAAGACACAAATTATTCAGTACAATTTGTGAAGACTGACAACATACTCTATACTCAACCACAGACCTTTGTCAGCCAATTCAGTCTGGTTCAGATCTCTCCCCCTGCGTTATGTTTTGACAAGTACCAGAAATGTAAAAAAAAGGGTAACATTTCTTTACATGTTAACTAGTATCCGTACATACTGAAAAGACACAGTAAATAAGAAAAAGTGTTAACAGGATGTTTTGGCAGCAGGCTGTCACAACCCAGTTACACTGAGATTTACAAAGGGTACATTTTGTAAGGGTCAGAGTCGGATATTTAAATTGGAGCATGTACACCTACGCTACAGATAACATACAACACTTGACAAGAGCACCACCTAGTGGAATAAATCCACATTGAAAGTGTCTGTTTGTGATGGACCATACTAGAATAGAATATTCATACTGTATCTAATGGGAAAATTCTGTAGTTTTCACATATCCCATCAATGCTCTCCATCGCCAACATTGATTGGTTGTTCAGGATACTCCCACCCACCACAGGTTTTGAAGCCTCGTTTGTCCCATCACCACTTTTAGCCATGAGATAGTCGCACCTGCACTAGACACAAGAGTAGAGCTGACATCAGGGATGGGTGTAATTATGGGAAAGTGGCTTCACTGGTGGATGTAGTTGTGTGAGAGTGGAGGTGGGGGCAGTGTCGCTATGGGAAGAAGGGAGTGGGAGTGGCCTCATTGGTAAACACATCTTTGAAATGGTAGGTGCTTGCCAAAGCCCTGAGAGAGATTAAGACTGCCAGGAAGTGCAGTACATATGCTGAGTTTTTGTGGAATAAAATGCATGGAATTAAAATGAGCGTTAAGCTCTCGGAGCTGGGATTCACCCAGGGATTTAGTTAAAAAAACTTCTGCTGTCTGAATTATTTCTAAATTCAAAGAATACAAAAATAAGGACGTGCTAAAAAATGACAAAGCATCATTTTTTTGCCACTGATAAAATACTGCAAATATATACAGTTTATACAACTGATCACGAAAAGTTAAGTTGTGTGAACTATGGCACTTATAAAGCAATACTTGTAAAATAACAGGAAATACCTACCAAGCATTTAGCGTGTGTGTGTGTGTGTGTGTGTGTGTGTGTGTGTTTGGCATGACACACAGCTCATTTATACTTGATACTGTACAGATACTTAAGCTGTGGTTACCAGACAATGTTGGCGGAACTTTAAAAAGTACAAAAGATTTATTTTTTTTTTAGAAGTAACCTGGTAACTACATTAAAAAATGTCAGAAAATATAAATCCATACTGATATTCTACTATTGGCTGGTGTGTCCGTCTGTCGTAACCTCTAGGCCCCTCCCTCAGAGGTTTAGTAAACTTGGTTGTTGCGGATTGCACAGCAGAGGACCATGCTGAGGATCATCTCAAAGATCTGGAGATGAATAATTAAATGGTTAGACACCAGTCGTGAGTTTGCTCTCTCCCACACATAACAGCTTGGCTAGCAGGTTATACTGTATGTCATGCATGCCATCATTAAGATCATTATGACGTGGCCCACTGTCACATGCACAGATACCTACCATAATGATGGCCACCACAAGGGCGGCGATGCCAATCAGGTACAGCTTTTCACTGAAGAGCTCCTTTACTTTGGTGTGACAATTCTGGATGAAAAGATGGAGGGTTTCTCACATTTATGAACAAAGCATAAAATGAGGGGATTTCTGATTCCAAATGGGAGGAAAAAACTATTCATAAAGTCCTTCAGAACTTTTATCATTTGTAAAAAATGATCCTGCTGTCTGTTTCTTTTACTGTACCAGCAGGCATTGCTGTTGTTAAAAACATATCTTTCTTGATAGCCATGGTCTTTTCCTTCTTCCTATTAATCAGAGGTCTCCAATCCAATTGAATTCATATATAACAGTTTTATCAAAGAACATTGTTACAAAGATCTTTACAAGGCCAATCAAGAGAGGGAACAAGCAATGAACACCCAAAGCAGGAACTTGCTAACCTGTTTTTGCTCATGGGTCTTTGGACACAGGTCATTGACATACATTGGCAAGAAGCTAAGGAAATCATCCTTCCCACAGCAGTTCAGCTGAAATGGAGAAATTAAGCAAAATCACCGGATTGAAAATAATGGGGAGCAGGTGAAATAAAGTCAAGCAATGTGGTTAATGATTTCACACCATTAGGTCATGGGATCATAACCTGAAAGGAGACACTTCTCCAAACAGGTTTGGGGAATATTGTTTATGCATATATCCTAATACAAAGAAATTATAAGTTAAGGTATTATGTTGACTTGACCTTATTTTTGACCACAATAACAACTAAATAGCCATTTGGTTATGTAACTGTTTGGGGGTTGTGAGCTACTCTGAAATCTATGCAACCTTCTACTTGCTGTACAAAAAGCGCTTCCTAGAAGGTAAAGGAACTCAACCAGGGAGATTGCGTGCTCTGTGTGTGAGCTGAGCAATCACTTACAGTCTCGTGGAAGACTTTCATCACACCAGCGGCAGCTTGGTTCTTATTGTTGCTCATTATGACCTGGTCGTACGCAGTATCGTAGAAGGTGATCAGCTCCTTGGCGATCTGAGAGGAAGAGGAGGTCATTGATGAGCTGACGGTTACCCGCACTGTTCCTACTGTCAGTCCACACAAGACAGTGATTCTGATACCTCGCTGGATACTTTGTGTTTCATTATTTCAGTTATCAGATAAATTTATCTGACATATATATGTAGTTTTCTTTTAAACTAATCTAGATAAATGTAGATGAACTCATCAGGAATTGCCCTTTGCTTAACCATTACACCAGCTGCCATTCGACGTAGCGGACCCAACGGCTGTATTCTCTGCAAGCGCAGCTGAAGAAGAGGGTGTGGCTACTCACTGTCTCCCGATTCATGTAGCCCCAGATCCCCGCAGCTACCTCGCAGGCAAACAGGATCACTAAACAGGCGAAAAACTGAAGAAGAGAGACATGTTAATGCCCAGCAGCTCTCCTGCTAAGCACCAGCTTCAAGGTGGTGCTGGTGTCGGCCAGACGATGGCGACAGAGAGTACAGTAGGCAAGGCCAAGGCTCAAAAGATGGACCGTGAGCTGTGCATTACTGATGAAAATGTAACTCGATTCCATCATACACATACAAGGTGTTCATAATAGTATGAATACTTTTAATCTCAAACTAATAATAGAATGCACAGAAAAACACTGTGGAGAACAGGTAAATGCCACTCTCCTGAAGTATACTCACTGTTCCCAGAAGGCATTGCGATTCCTGGATTGCACCGTAACAACCAAGGAAGCCCACAAACATCATCACGGCACCCACGGAGATCAGAATGTAGATACCTGTCACATTTAAATCAGAGGGTCACATGACCTAACGCATTTCTTCCATAATCAATCCCCACCAACTTTCCTTCTTTTTCCATCAGAAGAACCTAAAAATTTTCCAGATGAATAAAAGACTTTGATGCAATGTTTAACACCAACCACTAGATGGTAATGAGAGAACAAACTTGAACATTTCTCAAATAATATCAACCTGATTTAAAACTACATTAATGTATGTCCGCCCAAGCAGTCTGTGGCCTCTCACAGTCCTTCCTTGCTTTAGAGTTTGACCTTTGACCCACTTTCCTCTTGTGTCCTTTCATTCACATCACCTGCCAGGAGAAGTTGGGAAGTTCCACCTTCTGCTACATCAAAAATTCTACATCTGAACTGTATATTGAAACACTAGTAAAGAATGTCTGAAAACAGTAAAAAAACTGAAAGCCAACACAGCTTTACTGGGCTCCAGGACATACCAGAGATAGCAGTCTGCGTTCCTGCATTCACTTTCATCAGATCCCACTTCTCTCCAGCCATTTCCAAACTCCGGGCTAAGGGGCCTCACCAATCCCAGGGAATGGGCTGATTTGAAGACTGATATCTGAAAACTGACCACCAAGTTTCCTTCTTCTTTAAAGTCGTGGTGTGGAATGACACCCCCTTACCCTCATGGTGGACCCTCCAAGCTGTAGATGTTCCTCACTCGGACACAAGCGCAGAGGTGAGCAGTTTTTTATCGCTCCTTTCCATGCCTTTCACTGTCTCCTGAATACACCCCTTACACAGCTGTCCACCTAATGCACCTACCCTATCTATAGTGTTGTTCTCCTTTGTCCACTGATACATTGCTGCTGTCGCATGGCCCCCTCATGCCAAGCTGCTGGTCACAGTCTCCCTCAACATAGGCAGGGACAATGTTTCCATTGTAGGGATAATGCTCAAAGGTCTAACAACGGGGATCACTGCACGATTTACTCCTATTGACTGAGGTTTACAAGAGTTCTGATATTTTCTCAGCAGAGCTGAGCTCATGGCCTCCAGAGGTAGAATATCCATCTGTCTTTGCTTCACGGTGTTGTGGCAGTGGTATGGAGGAGAGATAACACCCCGTGGCTCTTACAGTGAGTGCAAGAACAACTGGGAGGCTCCTGAACAGAACCATGTAATGGGGGAATCAACCTGACCCTTATTTTTAAGCTTGAAGGGAATGACACTTCAGGCTGCACCTTGCACCTCAGACATTCAGGTCTGGCTTTAAGAAATAGTTCTGACTGGACAGTATCCTGAGACCAAAGCTATCTATCCATTCATCCATCTTCTAACTACTTATCTGGGTCAGGGTCACAGAGGGTCTGGAACCTATCCCAGGCAGCATGGGACACAAGGCTTAGTTCTACCCTGGAATGGATGCCAGTCCATTGCAGGGCATGCATGCTCACATGCACAGCCATACACTATAGACAACTTAAAGGATTCTCAGCGGAAACCTGTGCAACACTGGAAAAAACACACAGAAAGAGTAGAGGTGGGATTTAAATCCCCATCCCTGCAGGTGTGAGGTAACAGCACTGCCCACTGAACCACTGTGACACTCCAAATCAAAACCAGAACGTGCACACAAGGAAGGAGGAACAGGGGGAACCAATCAACATGAAAAACGACCATCCCCAGACAGACTTACCCTCCCGAGGAAACTGCCCCCCCAGGTCAAAATTTCCTACACTCAGGGTTAACAGCCTGGGAAGGGAGCCTTCCAGACTGAGGTGAATGCTTTCTGAATCTACAGGTATTACCATGGTGACTGGGGGCTGAGCCTGTCCCATGAACCCTAAACATAAACAGATGGGGCTGCTGCTCTCACTCCTGGAGGAGTTTCATTGGATGAAGATGATGCAGCACACAGGGAGAAGGGAGCTGATATGTAAAACTTCCCTTTAGTTTGTTAAAACTATGAGCCTGGACTCTGCTTGTACCCGCTCTCCTCGAGGACCTCAGCTAGTAACCAAAATGGCCACCTCAAAGTTTTCTCAGTGTGAACTGGAGTGCAGGAGGGAAAATGAGCGAGCAAACGGAAAAACGTTCAACCTGGACAGGGCACCAGATGGAGGGCATAAATGGTCACTTTAAGACTTAAAGACTCTAGGGAAGGACAACCTGAATGGTTAAAGCACCGGCGCTCTTTGCTTACTGACTGCTTTTTATACTTTTTATGGTCTATGCTGGAAATAAAACTACAATCCTGTCAGGAAATGTTTTTGTGCTACATGGTACATCTTACAGGGGAAAAAGCCGCACAGTTCTGTTTCTCTGACATTACTGTTCATTACTCAGATTTCGAAGTGAGCCTCGAAACACCTAATACGTTTTTATCGGCCCGGTTTTCTCTACAGTTTTGCCATTTCCACTTTCCCCGTTTCTTCATTTTTTCCCCTTTCTCTTCCATCCCTGTCTATTGACAAAAGCTCCACCAACATAAGCGACAGTGGTATGCGTCTACTGCTTCACGGTATCTGCGGATTCGGTTCTAGCCAATGCAACAAAAAATTACATGGCTGTCGTAAGACCTGAGGGTGCTCCAGTATTTATAGATCCTGCCGCCCAATGCCTTCAATCTGGCAAAAGCAAAATCCTCTTAAACCTACAAAAAAAGCCGCTTTACTTGGGTGGCACACATACAGCAACCACTTGAAATAGAGGATAATGAGAGGCTTTGGTCTACTGTCTCTACTTAGCCAGGGCGTGACCTAGCAGCAGAATGAACATCCCTTACTTTAGCAGTACTGAAAGCCAGTATATTATATTCTGCAGTTCCACCCCTGTGTGTTTATTTTAGAGAATACCACAGTCCAGTGTGCTTCTGGGTGTACTGAAAATGTACTGTGAATTTCTTGCTTACGCTGACTTGTACACTTGCTTTGAATAAACTGACCTCTGAAAAGTATGCGATTATGAAAGACTAAAGTATTAAACAAATAAAACGTGTGAGCAGACGAGCGCTGCAGACGCCTTTCTGAAACGTTTTCCACGGAGGAATGGCTCGGGGCTTCCATCACCATGATATTTACCCAGTCAGGGCCAGATAAATGGATCCAACCTGGTCTCCAGTGATGAACCACCTTTGGCCCCATGCCATGCACAGATGCTACTTTATTATGTTCAACCTCGGTGTCGGAATATTTACTGCCACTAGTGGAATGACCAGGCTGCTTAGATTTTTTTCAGTGACATACAATATTGTTGGTCTCCAAAAAAGTGCAGTTATCCCGTTTCTCAAGATGCTTTTACAAAGCAGGTTATTCCAATCACTGTCACTCTGTGGCTTGCTCTCTAATCTCCCTGAAGGGTAGCCAGTCTAGCTGTAGTTGAAGCTCTACTTCCCAGCTATTCTACAAAGTATTCATACTGTGTTTAAAAACCTCTTTCCCATCTGAAAATGTGACTGCTAGTTGATTAAATTTCCTGTGACTAAGTGGCTTTTGGGATGGGGGCATGGCTGTGTGTGTGTGTGTGTGTGTGTGTGTGTGTGTGTGTGTGTGTGTGTGTGTGTGTGTGTGTGTGTGTGCGTGTGCATCTGGTTAATTTGCTCTGTGGGTTTCCTTCCTCAGTCCAAAGACATGCAAAGTAGACAGATTAGCATCCCTTTTTAAACTGCCTGTAGTGTGTGACTGTGTCCTGGAATGAGTTGACACCACAGCCTTGTATCCTATGCTGCTCCAGGCCACCCACACCCCAGCATAGGAGAAGCAGTCAGAAGTTCTGATCACTTTATAATTCCATAACCATCCATCAACAAACTACTTATCCTGGTCACGGGGTAATTTCATAATGAGTTTAGGGAATAAGCAAATGTTTACATTTTTATTCGTCACTGAGCCCCTGCATATCACCCCCCCCAACATTTTTCACACAGTGGAAATACACCAAGTCCTATTACTCGAGTTTCCAAAGCACTCAACTCCCTGGTAGATGTAATGTGTCAACACTGTTTCAGCCTCTAGGACAGAGATGCTAGGAGCTCACCCCATGCCGATTCAGCCCCTGGGAGTCCTTCCCTTCTGCCTGGTAACTCTCTCCAGGGGGGCACGGGACTGACACTGTGGCAAGGTGGCTATTGTGTAGCTGCTATGAAAATTCTAGAAGTCCCATTACTCAGCCATTGGGCTGAGACTTCCTGGCTTTTCCCAAGAAGCCAGGATTCTTCTAGCCTGTTATTTCGGCACACGGCCTTGAGAGGGAAGGAGCACCCTTTTGTCCCACTACAACTGTTGGCCCAGGAGGTAGGGGGTAATAACAGACACTTCCTCTCTTTGACATCAGA
>JAACJT020022815.1:19612-30400 GCA_009936485.2 Gymnarchus niloticus | reverse complement strand
AACTGAAGCACATGGAGAGTGATTAGTGAAACTGCACAGGAGCTCCTTCATAGAAGGCTGTTAACTGAAGCACATGGCCAGTGATTAGTGAAACTATACAGGAGCTCCTTCATAGAAGGCTGTTAACTGAAGCACATGGCCAGTGATTAGTGAAACTGCAAAGGAGCTCCTTCATAGAAGGCTGTTAACTGAAGCACATGGGCAGTGATTAGTAAAACTATACAGGAGCTCCTTCATAGAAGGCTGTTAACTGAAGCACATGGACGCATTCTGAAATGTGAAAAAAAAGAAAGTCACATTTGACATTCTGTTAATCTCCTTACACATCTTGTAACACAAGGGTATAATCAAACATTCCCTGCTCTTAATAACATATTAGCAGAATACTACACAAGCTTAAATGTTCACCTGTGCATAGATAAGGTTAATGCAGATGTTTATTCATTATAATGGCAAATAGAGCCATTTCAAGACATGCTTAATCACAGTGAAATAACTTGTGGCATTCTACGAACAGCATCACCTTCCTCTTTCAGTGAGTTTTACACGACACATCCAGTTTCAAATTTATTGCATATTTACTTCTCAGTTACATATAAACCATTTTATAGTGTTTCTTACAATATCTAATAACAATGCATTCATGTAATGAATACATAAAAAATTAAACCTGTAAACTGCCCTTTTGAAATGCCAAATGCTTTAAAAGGCGATTTTCCTATAAATAGGCTAATCATAATTATCACATAACACATTTACCATTTTTTGTATATCTATGAATAACAGATACTAACCACTAAAATGCAGTGTAGTCCATTTTAACGTAATAGAACTAGGTTTTCAACTGATTGCTTTTGCATTGCATGCTGGCTCAGTGGTTAGAACTGTTGCTTTGCACCTCCAGGGTTAGGCGTTCAAACCTCAGCTCCGTGTGTGTGGAGTTTGTATGCGCTC
Organism: Gymnarchus niloticus; assembly: GCA_009936485.2. Classification (NCBI taxonomy): domain Eukaryota; kingdom Metazoa; phylum Chordata; class Actinopteri; order Osteoglossiformes; family Gymnarchidae; genus Gymnarchus; species Gymnarchus niloticus. Next base: position 29,446 of record JAACJT020022815.1, on the reverse strand, counting down.
CCTGTGCTTTATGGGTTTTGTCTGTGCAGTCTGGTTTCCTCCCACAGTCTAAAGACGTGACGTGGCTAAACCGTCCATAGTGTGTGACTGTGCCCTGTAAGATGGTACCCCTTCCAGAATATCCCCCAGTATGTGTCTTTTGGCGGGCTGGGATAAGATCCACTCCACCTACCCACCCATGAGTAGGACTAAGTGGTTTAGAGGATGGATGTTTACATTCACATAAAAATGGCTTTTCTCAGTGTCAAACGGAGAGATGCACACTGGCTTTAACCTTACTCCACCCTAACAGGCCAGCACAGGTAAGTCTCCAGCACACCATACAGCCTGCTGTAGTACTTGAATCACCAGCGAAGTTCTGCTATTGCCAGCCCTGACTTTAGTGGATCACACAGTGGTGGGGCATTTAGGGAGCAAAAGGGGAAGTTTCCAGAAGGAGCCTCCTTTTTTTGCCATATGTACGGCTGAGCAATTGCATTCTTATCCATTCAGGAATATTATAAATTGACAAGGTAAACTGACTCATCACTTAAAGGGATTTTTTTTGGCTGGCTGTTTTCTTTACTCACCACGTCTTTAATCTCGTAGAGCGCACGTGAAGCAGCTCAGAGATCGCACCATCCAGTGACCTTGCCTCCTATCACATGACAATCCACTCAAACCCAGTGTGTGAGTCTCATCTCAGTGGCAAAGGAGTGGACAAAATGGCAAGGTCGAGGCTGCACGACCCCCTGCTGTTAAGGAAGCAGCGAGATGAAAAGCACACTCTCTGCCAGCACTTAAAAAGGACCGCTCCTCAACAGAATGCCTCCCCACCCTCCACCACCAGCTGCATTGATGTTGAGCAGGCTGGTGGGGATTTTTCTCCCATTCCTCAATCCTCATCCTTCAGAGTGTGCACAAATCAATAAAAATTACGTTTATATACACACATACATATGAAGAAGACACGCAAACAGGAGCCACAGTAACAAAGCAGAGTACTTCCTGTTAAGAGCAGTGGCCGGCTAACAGATGGAGTAGATGGAAAGACAAACCCAGCTTTTGTGAACTGAGCTTCTGCAGATGAATTAGCAGGTCTGCAGTCTCCTCCAGTTCACTCAGGACTGGCATCATCTTGCAGTCTACACTACGGCCGGCCATGCAAGCGATGGACTTCAAGCTGCCCCCGGCACAATCGCGGAGGCTGTTTTACAGAAATCAGGAATGCTGGGATGCTGCCATGATCCTTTGTTTCCTGTGGTATGTTATTGTGGGCAGAGCCCCACAGCCACATGCGAGACCAACTGTCCAAAACACCGGGGCTGAAGTTCAACACGTGGCTACTCTCCAAGGTGCTGCACCGAGCACACAGCCACCTGTCTGTCGGTCGGAATGGCGTGGGTGCATATATTCTGGGGGAGGCCGTCATGATGGTAGATATTATGGTTCCAGATATCTCAAGTGCATCTTCTCTTGAAGTGGATCTCAATATATTTGTCAGATTTTTAATAAAGGCAAAATCAGCTCTTGGATTTTTTTTTTTTCCTTTAAAATCACATGGTAGCTCAAAAAAACATCAGATGTGGGTACAGATGACCAACATGGAAATCCTGCTTCCAGCTTTTGTACCTTTATCGCTTACAGTTTATTTCCCTGAACGTTTTGGAGCAATTCTTGGCAATCATGAAACACATCATTTTAAATCCCTTGCTGCATCTAATCAAGATCGGGCCAGTGTACTTCACATGGGAATTAGATGTTTTTATGCCACTGAGGCTGTATACTAAGTTCAATAGGACCTCGCTTCTGAGTTTTCTTTAGGGGCTAATTTCTGCAAAGTGGGGAAAGCCTACAGCTCAGCTCTCAAAGGGAAGAGGTTCTTTTTTTTTTTTTTCAGTCCAACCGTTCAGTGGAGCTGTGCCCTGGGGGTTGATGGGTAGCCAGAGCTCTGCCCATCAGTTCCTGTGATTAGGGCCTGAGGGTTGCTGCTCAATGTGGACACCTCTGATAAGGCTGCCATTATATCACACAGGCAGTTGCTTTCCACTGGGAGTCACACTGTTTCTGGTTAATTTCGCAAAGTCACCTCTTCCCGTTGCCCACAATGGCCTAGAAGTAGAGGACGGAAGCCTGAGTACCTGCTGTGCATGTAATTAAACAGCTCACTCAGCCTCTGCTAATGGTAGTGGACGAAGAAATAAAACAGTGCCCTTTCTGTTCTTGCAGGTAGCTGGCAGAAACGAGTTCATAATCCAGAACAGGTCTACAGCAGTCAGTCGTTTTTGAGTCTCCTATGCAATACAACCTATTCTAACATCTATCTAGGTATACATTCTAACATTTGTCTATGTTTCTGCTTCACCCTTGGCTTGATTGCTGCTGATGGAAGGTCACCTGCCTGTTTACGGTGCAAATCTGTCATTACTGCATGGGCATATTGAAGCGGTTCAGTGCTAAAGGTCTCGCGCATGTTTTCATGTACATGAGTGGGTGGCGAGGATCACTGCTACTTCAAACCCACAGTCATGGAGATCACTGTCCTCCCACATGTGCATTATATTCTCTCACGATGTCCTTCACCTCCTCTCCTCTCCTTATGGTGTGTGTTGGATGATGAATGCTTGTCCCTGACATTCCTTGGGAATTAGCAGTTCTAATAACTCCCGGCCATCAAACGTAATTTTGACTCACCTCCAATTTTTTGTACGTATGTACCAGCAGAATCTGACATCAGTTTCGTAATTCAGTTTTATTTCATAATTATACTGTTTTTGAATAAACTGCTGCAAAATAATCATATTCAGAAAGAATTTTTTTTTTTTTTTTTCCTGTGGTGAAAACAAATTTGACAAAAGCCAATATTTTTTTTTAGCTCATTTGGCATCCATCCATTTTCCACACCCCTTACCCTATGCAGTGTTACCTGGAGCCTATCCTGGCCAGCTCATGGCACAGTAAACACACTGCAGGAAATTTAGACACATTGATTAGCCAGTGTTGCATGTCTTTGGACTGCGGGAGAAAACCAGCAAATCACAGGGAGAACCTGCAAAATTGATGCATGCAGAGTGAAGGTCGGACTTGAATCCCTAACCAAGGAAGAGTAAAGCAAGAGCATTAACCACTGAGCCACCATTGTCCCCTAGACCACTTTGCAAATATGATATTTTTCATGGCAAAAGAGTGATTGGTACTTTGGACTTGGGGTTCAAGTCTTTAATTTAATGACCCTATTATCCTGCTTAGGAAATAAAACTGCTGTAGCATTGCAAGGTCAGTATCACGTCAGTAGCCTTTATATTTATGTATTAAATGGGTATAAAGCGAGGTATATATGCACTTTTCTGAAACACCTGATTGTAAAAGAGGCAGGGAATCCACATACTTCTGCTTTGCATAGAAGAACTCAATGTGAATTACCTTGCTTCCTAAGCCAAAACATCAAAGGATCTAAGATATAAATATTTTTGTAGAAGTGTAGCTTGCCCAAAACGAGATTTATCACAAAGGCACCTTAAAGCTATTATTGCCGGGAAATGAGGGGGAGTTGAATAATTGCTTGAGGACCACCTTCCTGTCAGTTATCATCTTTTAAGTTTGTGACATTGATATGCTATTGCGTCCAACAACTCACTACCTCTCCTCGTTCTCAAGTATGAAGCATTTGCTAGAAGCCAAAAAAGTAAACAAATCACAGCTAAATGGCACCAGGATATCTTCAGCTATGTGCTGTGGGTTCAGACTGGCTGTGTGTCAGAGCTCCACCATATAACCACTTAGATAAATGAGTCAGTACTGAATTTGATAACACAAACAGACAGGTTGTCGAGCAGAGGCACTTGGACAGGCCTTAACGTCGACGTCAATTGGCCTGCTTATTCTCTTCAGGAAACATATGAAGCTGATCACACTCCATCTGGCTAGAGTAGCAGTACTTAAAAAAAATGCATTTCATTATCATTTGTAGGCCATAGAGTGATTTCCAGCAGACTAGAAAATCAATTTTCCGACCATTGGAAAACAGCGTACTCTTCTGCGGATTTCCTTGTTTTGTAAACAGATTCTGCAGACACACTGACATTTTTCAAATCAATACCCCAGGTTAACCCTAAGCTGGTCTTGAATTGATTTAAATTGTTATGTTGGAGGGAACTGCTTGCAGTGCAGTTCAAGAACTATTTCTTGTTAGTAATAAAAAAAAAACCAAAAAAAACCTCTGTCTACTGTAGTTAGCCAGTTGTTATTTTCAGCATGCCTCACATTGTATATTAACAGCAAATTACAATTACAGGTATAGTCATTTATCCCATGTGAGCAATTCTCTCCTATTATGCTGGGATATTAAATTAAAATCATAATCTTCTCATGAGCTGCTCATGCTGAGAATCTGGATCTCCATTTACATTTTTATTTGTTTATTTGCCAGATGCCTTTGTCCAAAGCAACGTACAACAAGACAGGTACACATAACAGGCGTGACAAGCCTACAGTTGTGGCTTCAACTTACATACACATACTGCTAGCCTGCAAAAAGTGACCAGTAACAATTTTTAGAAAATGACAAAACACTGTTTTAAACCAAACATCAGAAAACTTATGCAAATATCACCCAGAGAATCTAGTAGTCTAAGTGTGGTTAAGATTTGGAAAATGCCTATCTAGTGGGAATGGCAACTGACTTACAGAGTACTCAGAGTGTTGTTTGTGGCTGTGTGTTGAACAGCAGTTCCCAATCTTCTTAGAGAAAGTGGACGAGGTACTCAAAAGGGTACTGCCTATGGACTCTATGGCCCTACTGACTTCAACACACATGTGGGGAACTACTGAGATTCCTCAAGGGGCATGAAAGAAAAGGATGGCCTCCAGGATCTAAACCAGAATGGTAAATTATTATTACACTTCTGTGCAAGCAGCTGACTGTCCATAATCCACACTATGCCATATTGTCAGATTACTATATAATCAACACTATGTCATATTGTCAGATTACTATATAATCAACACTATGCCATATTGTCAGATTACTATATAATCAACAGTATGTCATATTGTCAGATTACTATATAATCCACACTATGCCATATTGTCAGATTACTATATAATCAACAGTATGTCATATTGTCAGATTACTATATAATCAACACTATGCCATATTGTCAGATTACTATATAATCAACAGTATGTCATATTGTCAGATTACTATATAATCCACACTATGCCATATTGTCAGATTACTATATAATCAACACTATGTCATATTGTCAGATTGCTATATAATCCACACTGTCATATTGTCAGATTACTATATAATCAACAGTATGTCATATTGTCAGATTACTATATAATCCACACTATGCCATATTGTCAGATTACTATATAATCAACACTATGCCATATTGCCAGATTATTATATAATCAACACTATGCCATATTGTCAGATTACTATATAATCCACACTATGTCATATTGTCAGATTACTATATAATCAACAGTATGTCATATTGTCAGATTACTATATAATCCACACTATGCCATATTGTCAGATTACTATATAATCAACACTATGCCATATTGCCAGATTATTATATAATCAACACTATGCCATATTGTCAGATTACTATATAATCCACACTATGCCATATTGTCAGATTACTACATAATCAACAGTATGTCATATTGTCAGATTACTATATAATCAGCACTATGTTTAAACACAACTTCATTAGTTAATATCTTGACTTCCCTTTTGGGTAGACTACAGGTTCTCACTGAAACCAGCACAGACGTTCTGCTTGGATTCCTTGTCATAACTTTAATTCTCATTTTGTATTAACTGTGTAAGGACTCAGTCTCTTAGGATTTGCATTCTTCTGAAAAACCCTTTAATGCACTCCAGGAAGATTAAACACCATATACAGTCCAAAGGAAAATTTTTGTTCAGTTTTTTCATCCCAGTCAGTTATGAACTATTTTGTTTGTCTAACATAGTAACTTTTAGATGTTTCTGCAATAATACGCTGGTTTTTATAGGGCAGCATGAAAAATTAGTGGGTAGCACTCTTGTCTCTCGCCTCATACACCCTCAGACAACACTGAACAACTCACCTGGGCCTTGCCAAACTGGTTCAAGTCTATAGAGCAATGGAAGTTTCCACAGTCAATACCAAAAGACAGGGGTGAATTCAATTGGATCATGATGAGCTGGAAACACAAGACAAGCAGTAAATAATCCAATTTGATTCTTTGGGACATGTGTTTCAACTGCTGAGCTCTGAAGGACAACCTTGAGAATTATCTGGAGCAGTTATACATACTACTTAAAAGACTGATGTTTACATTAGACGATAGACCATAAAGTAAAACTATTCAAATTTTCATTGAATTAATACTCAATTAACTAGAAGATGGTTATTTAACAGTTTCAACTGTTCAAATTCAGTTTATAATCTAAGAAGTCATTACTCGCATTTTTCTGCAGAAAATATTATGATTTGACAAACATTTGGCATTCTCTACTCTTAATATACCTGATAGTTTCGCAATCTTGACTTGTACGTAATATAAAATAACTTCAATAATATGTGCGTCTAAGTGATTCATCAGAGATTAACAACAAGGAGGGGTCAACAGGAGGAGGTCCTGCATCGTTGTGGAAATTGTTATTCCATTTTTTATTAGCTGAGCAAGCTCATTTCTGAAGGTCAAGCAACTTATCTTAACAGCAAGAACCCGTTGTGTTGTTAGTAGAGATAGCTAGATAGATAGATAGATAGACAGACAGACAGACACATACATACATACATACCTTATTGATCCCGAAGGAAATTTAGGAATTTAATGCCTATGGAGTTCCAGTTGGCTCTCACTGGCTCATCTTCGTAAAACGGCTGTAGCACTGCTGATGGTAGCCTCAAAGCCTGTATCGTCACTCTGTCTCTAAGGGTTATAGGGTTGTTTTTCTCATGTTCCAGGTTGTGGATGTTAAAGGGTACTTTTTGGTGATTTTTTTAGTCTTAATCTTAAATGTTCTGCTCCTCTTTCCCACCATGGGGCAGACCAAAATCCCTAAAATATTACAATGTATACTGTAAGTATAATGACATTGCATATATTTTTGTTTGTTTAATCTCATTTTGTTCATATTGTATAGGAATACGAGACTGTAAATAATGAAGACTCCTGTTTTCTTCTGTGTGTTTGAAAGCACTGCTTGTTTTTATTGGCATTGTTAATTTACGTTCTGCCTTGTTCTAGATGTCTGGTTGCCATTTAAAGTTCATCAGAGGGGCGGCTGAGAGATTAAAAAAAAATACGCTGTCTTTCGTAAGACTTTCATCTAACATCTGGCTGCATTCTGTTCCTTGAGCAAGCAGCAGCCAATGGCAACGACATTGAATGAAATGAATAAACTTCAAACAGTCTGAAGGTTGCTTTGAGCTGCAACGGAAGTGGGTCTGCAGCAAGCTTCCACGGCAATGCATCTGAACCCACCACTTCCCCTGCATTCTCCCAGAGAAGTGGAGATGCAGAATTGAAGCAGTGTATGTGGGCACATAAGAGTATCAACAGAAAGTAAGGAAAGACCATACATTTCCTTGGTTTTTTCCATTTTTTTTTTCTTTTTCCCCTCACTCTGCTCACTCATCAATATGGTCCCTGCAGAGGCACACTTAATTCTGACATGGAAGATGACAGAGCTGTCCTTTGATCTTGGGGCCAGACAGGACGGGGGTCCGGCAGCCTTCAGAGCTGATGCAGCCCTCTGGAACTGCATTTAGATCATGAGGTCTATCACCAAAAGCGGTCCCAGCCTTCCCTGCCTTTATCAGCTCCTCTTCAGGCACAGAGGCCCCTTCCCCATACTGCTTCCTCCAAAGCAGGGCCCCGGGCCCCATCCCTGCGCTTCTGTGTCCAGAAGGCCTAATATGCTAATGAAATTAGAGAAATGAAGTTCAATATGCATTTTTATCATATAAAGGATTAAACACCACACAGTATGTTGGGCTGTTTTATTTAATAGCTTTGAAGTATGAAAACTTGGCTCTTTCTAACCTGAAGTCAGCAGATGGCACATGTTTTGTTTGTTTGCCAGCTTCCGACAGTGGCTAAATGAATGGGATAAACTTTACTACCACAACTACGGCATTGGATTTTCAGCAACTCTTACGACATTTAATGTCATCTGAGTTCTCATGGGTGTTAAATGAGACGAATGCTCCTTTAGCAGGCCAGTCTACTGTTAAAAACTTTGGATACGATATAAAAAAAGGAGAATTCTGCATGACAGAGCGTAGAAGAGACACAGGAACTTCCACCTTTTAAGCTGTGTTGTAAAAACAATCAATGTATCCTAGCTTTAATCTATTGCTTTGGAGAGATGTGGTTTAAACACGGTACATACTCCACCTGCCTGCACTATTTTTTCATTTAAAGGCAGCTTAATAATTACTCAGAATTGCAGCTTGTAACCACTGGCATAGCTCTGGGTACTTATCCATTTTTTGAGCCAAATTTACCAAGCTTCAGAATGAGCCGGGGTGGTTAAAGCTTCACGACAAGCATTCAGAATGAACCAGGCTGCTGTTTTGTGCCTGAGACACCACCTGGAGCACCTCGCTCTCAATCATAAACTCTTGATTACTGTTCCTGTTATATTTCATTTGACCTGCAGACCACCTGTCTTTTGTGGCCGGAGAAGCTGAGGCAGTAGATTGCCTTCATGCTCTCTTCTGAAAGCTAACCATCAACAATGCATCTCCTGATTGCTTTAGCTAGCTCCATTTTCACTGTGGTGGAACTGAGTTTAATTTTATGGTGCAACTTAATTGGTCTTTTTCAGATGTCCCCGTTGGGTCACTCAGCTTTTGTTGTGAACTGTACTGTACTCAGATTGCTGAAAGACCCATAAAGTAATCATCTGACTCATCGTGGATTATTTCAGCATTAGAAATCTTACATTTAGTAATGACTTTTTTTTTAATACTTTAAGCTCTACTGTCAGCTGTGAGTGGATGTAGACTGGGTAATTAAAGGTGAATGCTTAACTGCTCAAATTGATAAACAGCTACAGTTTTATAATATATATTTCCGCCGGGTTGCTTGTGTGACGTGGACGTACCTTTAATAGGTTTTATTTCCGTGCTGTAATTTGGAGCGTAAAATTCACATGTGCTGTGATCCCAAGCTTGTAAGGGTAAAGGGTTGGGCTCAAGTCTTCCATAAGATGCTGGAAAACACCATATAGGCACCCCCTGACCGTGACCACAGATAAGCCACTCCTCCAACCAGAGTTGCCAGAGCACAGTTCATTGTGTGTATGCGTGTGCGTGTGCGTGTGTGTGTGTGTGTGTGTGTGTCATAAGAGTGAACAATCTGTCTTTTCTATCTCCTAGCAGGTAGCATAGGCGACAGTGAATGAGGGAGTTGCAAGTGGCTAAAAATAAAAAGCGGGGAAAGGGGACACATCTACTTAGTTATCAGTATTTTAGTAAAGTTTGTTCTCTCTGCATTCCATCATTAGAATGCATCCAAACCCGTTAACTCTGTGTGAAATTGAACTTGTCCATCACTAGCATTCATGTGTAACCAAATCCTGCCACGTGTAGACCTAATGTGCCCCCCTCAGAATTTTGTCCACTTTTATTGTTTCTTCTCAGGAGTGATGAGGCAAATGAGGCTTCAAAACCCATGGTGGGTGGCAGTATCCTTAATGGACCAATCCATCCCAGCGCCAAATGAGGCTTCAAAACCCATGGTGGGTGGCAGTATCCTTAACGGACCAATCCATCCCAGCGCCAAATGAGGCTTCAAAACCCATGGTGGGTGGCAGTATCCTTAACGGACCAATCCATC
>JAACJT020022814.1:2837-30443 GCA_009936485.2 Gymnarchus niloticus | reverse complement strand
CCCCCCCCCCCCCCCCACCCTCCCCCTCTGGCAATGAATCCCCCTAAACAGACGTCCACATGTCCTTTTGGAGTGGATTTGCTGTCAGGAACGTAATAAATAATATAATAATATAATTCCTCCCGGGAATGTAAGCCACGGACGTACCCCTGCCGCATGTGCAACAAAACACAAAATTTCCAATCACTGAAGACTTCATACACTCATTTGATTTTTCTCACCCGTACTGCTTTATATTATATATTACCCCAGAAGGAACTTTCATTCAAAATAACATTTGCTCTTATAGTTTTAATATTTTAAAAAGCAGTGCAGGTTAAATATGGTCACTTCTAGCTCCTGAATTTGAAACTTTTATTTGCAAGCTTCTGAATTGCCATCCAATCTGCTGTTATTTTATTTTCTCGACTAATGAAATCTGTTCACCTAGCCCTGCATGTACAGACTGTTGTTATCTGCACTGCAACTATTTTTTTTTTTATTGTTTTTACTTTGTGCTTGTTTTTTTGGGGTTTATGACAAATGCACCTGTGTTTTAATAAACGAGTCTTGGCTTGCAGTAATTGCTTTTATATTAATGGCTTTAAATCAGGCTAATCCATGGGGATCGGAGATATAAATGACAGAACAAAAGATAACCTTTTTTTTTCCTGTCAGGCTCTCTCTAAGCTTTGCAAGATGAAAAGAAGCTCATGGTAATTTGCAATGCAAACAATTAAGCAAAGGTAAATTAATCAGCAAACCAAAATGATCTGGAATGCAATTTGGTAAAGACGCCAGGGTGAAGCCAATAAGTTTGTGATAAGTTATGCTTATTGGCCACAGCATATTAGGACACAAAGTCATTGCTGCACTCCAAAGACATCTCCTCGTGTTATATCTGAATCAACACACTGCGATATTTGCTTGTTTGCATTTGGAGTACAAAACACAAAAACCACTAAGGCTATTTCTCTCCTGGATTATAGAGCGGTATGCGTATGATATACCCTGTATCAGAGAGTAATTACATGAGTACATTACAGGTATAGTCTTTGTAAACTTCAAGGAAATCTCTAAAACACTTCCATGACATTTTAAATAGGGAACCACATGCCACACCTCCAAACACCATGCAAGTTAACTGCAAATCTGATCAAAGGGAACTCTTGCTGTCCAATGGGACACGTGGTAAACACTGAGAATGAAAACTGAGCTTCCTGCGGGGATACTGAGGATATGCAGAAAAAAGCATGAAGGACAAAACACTGTAGAACATCTCAGAACTTCTGGAACAAGGAGGAGCCGTATTTGCTGAAAGCAAGATCGAAGAAAACCCAGACTCCAAGTTTTCTGTCACTATCACAATGAGCTGACAGGAAATTCTTTAACAAACATAACTTGACGTGTGATTTTTGACATTCTGGCGTCTCTATTACAAAGAACAATCAGCCGTGCTCACGGAGAACACTGAGGGAGATCAGAACCAAAAAAGGTGTTGGAACAAATTTTTATGCAGTGAGGAATTGCTCTTCATATAATCAAAAATTTTTAACAGTAGTCATTTTCATAGAATTGGCTCTAAAGTTTGCCCAAAACAAAACTTTAGTGAATGTAGCATCGCATTATCAATTACATGGTTTCTATTTTTGGATAATTATTCAGTCATTTTCATGTACTGTGATGTATTAATATTCTCAGAGAAGGTTGTTTTATTAGCTAAACCTCATTTGATAGTCTGTGTGTGCTTGTTTTTCTAAAATAAACCACAGTTTTCCCTTTGCTGTTTTATTTGAATGGTTGCTACCTTCTTTTCACAGATACGGTCGAAGGTACAAGTCAATGCTATGTTACGGGGATTGAACCACCAACTCAGGAGATGCAACCCACTGATCTGCCATGTTGCAATCGTCAGAACACGTCATTTTTTAATTTTCAGTGTGTTGCGTGGAACGATATTGTTTCGTACAATTATAGCTTCGTCTAGGAGAATCGAACCTTGAGTGTAAAATTCCTCATGGAATTCCTCAGGAGCTCAGAACGTGGCAGAGTTTCACAGGGTTCAGCTGGATGCATGGCCTTTATCAATGCCAAAAGATAATTCGGGACCGTTTCTCTGGGGCAGCATCCATTCCAGACATCCCCCGTCTCACCCTGACCATGGGACCATGTAGCAAAGTATTCATTACCTAACTGGGGCAATGTGCATTGTGCCTGGGCCCTGGCAAGCCATGGACACTTTGGAATGTTCCTCAGGGTAATGCGTTTTGCTGAATGGTGCCTCATGCCCAATAAATGTAACCCTAGCCTTTCATGGAGCCTTTGGGAAGAAGTGGCCTTGTTCCGCCAGGCTTCGAGCCGGAAAATGGACTACCCAGAGTGTCATAAATCATTCCCTCTTGTTTGTCTTTGTCTCAGCATTTATAGGTCCTCTTCAATCTGCTTCGCCGTTACAAAACTCTCTCTTATCGAGCCATTGTTAACTTAGACCGGCGTGCTTCGTTTCTATTAATAGTTGCATGCAGTGTATAGATTAAAAAAAAGAAAAAAGTTCCATAGAGTCTCGTAATAACAGCCGACAAGGGATTTGGGCTTTTAACAAGAGGTTGGCTTTAATTTGAATTATGCTAATTAAGTAAAACTATTATAAAGATTTTACGTAGCATTGCAGAAATTAGTGAAAAAAAAAACCAATCGTATATTGTATATCCCGGTCAATTTACTGCTTTAAATTCTTTATTGATGAAATTCAAGACTACTCTCTACGCTTCCAAAAAAAAAAAAAAAAAAATGAACCATCTTGCTTTAATCAGTTGAAAGCTGACAGCAGTAATAGGGCAAATTATGTATTCAACACCTTGGTTTTATAAAATCTTTTAATAACCAGAAAGCACATTTCCTGGTATGGAGGACTAGCGTCATCAAATTAGACCTGGCCAAATTATTGCCTATGTTGTTCATGCCCTTTACAAGGCCCTCATTAGTGTTTGCTACTCAAATGCAGTCTAAATATACAGGAGTTTGATTAAATGATCATTTTCAGATGTACGCATATTTAATGTGAAAAGAAGCAGCACCTTCTCGTCTCTGATTTTTGTGAAAGCCGTGAGATGTATCGCCGGACGAATTACCTTTTACACACGTATAGACATTTTTTTCTCGTGACTCAGGAAAAATCACGGCACGAGACTCAACAGTGAACACGCACACATCAACAGAATACATTTCAAGTCGATGGAACGACGCTACTTCACTGATTGACGACTGTACTCTGTCCAACAAAAAAAAAATCTTGGCCAGAATACTGTACATCTCCGTAGCTTTGCTGGTTGAATCCAAGCACCTCGATTTGCTTGTGCTTTCACTCGCGTGACCATGGGGATTACAGACCTACTTTCTGTTCTCCGAACGCTGTTTTCTTCTGGATAGCATTGTAGGTTTTTTTTTAAATTCGCCTTTTGTTGTGACTACACTTTACAAGCTCCACTGAGTACATTGCCAGAAGTTGATATGCCAAGCCTTTTGTTCCTCTCCTTTATCTCCCAGGAGCCAAGTGCAGTCTCCAGGAACACTGCAGCTGGAGAAATGGCAGATGAGAAAGGTTACAAACTTCTTTTCGTTTATTCGGAAACTCTGCCATTTCTTCTTTTTTTTTTTTGTCCGAGTGCAGTACTCATTTCTTCTTTTTTTTCAGTTAATAGACTGTTTATGTTTTAATCATTAAAGACACAATCCTGACTGACATGAACAGTTAAAAATATAAATGGGCTGAGAGATACTGGTAACCAAAAAGCAAAGAATTAAAAACTATTAGTAATTATGGAAACTCTCTTGTTAATTGCTAATATATTTTAATTGCTCTATAACGTTTAGTACAATAGCTCACCATAGATTTTACAACCATTTTCTATGATTTGTTATTTTAAGACATAAAATAACAATAGAAACTATTATATTAGCTCATAAATTCATTCTATCTTTTTGCTCTCTGTGGAAGTTTTGTGTTTTGGTCCATTTTCCATAATTGCTTCTCCTGTACTGAGATGCAGTGAGCAGCGATTCCGTCCCAAGCAGTGCAGGACATTAGTAAGGGATCCCCCCCGGATGTGATGTCATTCCATCATCACAGGGCACGCACTTGCATGCTACGGGCAATTTAGAAACAAGAATTTGCATAACTGCCTGTTCGAAAAGGAAATGAAACACAAGGTCACAAAGCTGACTACAGAACCACTGTGGCAACCTGCTTATGGAGCAATACGGTTTTATTGTGTATTAACATTCAGTTAACACCTGGGCAATGTTTTAAAAGTCAGATACAAGTCTAACACTGGTAAGGATGTATTTGGTAAGAAGGTATTTAAAAGCCAAAATTTAGAAACATCTAAAATGAATCCTTCTACAATGGCACCAGATGTGATTTTGAGACAGAAGTATACAAGATCTTAGTATTTAAAGACAACCGATGGCGATGTTAAAGAAAACCTTTCAACAATATGGAAGAGTTTTGCATATCAACTTTCTTGAATAATGTGGGGTTTATACTTTGCTGCATTGTCCCCCAGGCACAGGCGAGGGTGGGGGGGTAGATTGACATACAATCTAACAAATCCCCCCTCCGACCCCGACCTCGACCACGACCCCGACCTGGGTTGCACGTTTCTCTAATGACATTGATAATTCAAGTTTTCCGGATAAACAAATTGAGTTAGTGCTGATGTCAGTGATGACAAATTACCATAAAGTATAGTTTTCTCATACAGTCAAGGTGCAAAAATTTTGTTCATTCATCTGTTCGACTTTTATGATTAGTGTTAGCCTTTTAATGTGATTATTAAAGGTCTTGGCTCGTATACTTCATGAAAAAAAAATGTATTAGGCCTGAACATCTGTACTGGGAGGCTGTTTTGTTCCCGTGAATTTGTTTTTATTTTCTATATGCTGTATAAAGAGGACAACAATGGGAGTGCTATTTTGCTGTTTGTGCAAGTTATTTTTAAACCTGAAACCTTCCCTGAAATTTGAGGTCTACCCCTTTAAATTTTAACTCTTTCATAAAGGTGAAGTTTACAAGTGAAGCACAGCAAAATTCTTCAGATTAAAATCTTACTTAAAGCAAGTAGAAAAATAACATCCAACAAAAGCCAGCAACTTTGGTTCCACATTCCCCAAAAATCATTCCGTTGAGAAGTTGACCATTTGAATTCTGTGGGTTAAATTTTTTTCTCTGCGTTGCACCGCTCTGTTGCTCCAGAAACTGAGACTCATTCAGTTTAGTGTAAGGAGTACAGATATGCAGTAAAATCTATACAATAATATTATTTAGCTGCACTCCAAAAAAGGACATAAAGTTCACTCTAAATTCAGTTTGCATGAAATTATCTTAAACACTAAACGTGCCAACAGTAAAAAAAAAAAAAACAACAGATATACACATCACCAGATGGTTCACTTTGCCCGACCTCTGAGGGGCAAAATAAACACAATTAAAATGGTCATATGTACATCCAAAGAAAATTACCCATGGACAATGCATCCATTTATCACTTGATAAACAAATAAAAGGTCTTGACATTTTCTGCAAAGACCGCATGCTCTTTCAAAAGACCATGCAGTTTTTGACTTATTGCATACTTTGCCTCAATAGCTAACAGCTATTTCTAATCCCATATGTCAAGCCTGTCCTTTTGTCTTTCCACTGGCTGTTCTGCACGCATGCAATCTGTATTAAATACATGGGCACAGGTCTGCAGGAGAGCCTGGGGCACTCAGCTCAGCTCCCTACAAGCCCTAATCCCTCCTTGCAATACTGCCTGGATTGTCTTCTTCACGACGGTCAGCTATCTTGCTACCCCGTCACCTGACATTACCGTGGAATCCGCAGACTGAACACGCCGTTACTCAGACTCATCCCACATTCATTAAAGTCTAAAAAAATGCACCTTTATCTTCCGTGATGTTTATTTCAGCATGTGGCGTTGAGATTTTAATTTGAATGAAGGGAAGGTGCAGATTCCTGATTCCTCTTGCATTGCGTAGTGTTAAGCTGTTACATGCCTCTGTATTTTTATCTGCACGTGTCCCGGTCGTAACGACGCCATTAAGGAATTCAATGAAGGATTTAAATGAAGGGTTAGGCATCACTTTGACAAACTGTACAGTCACTAACATGACTGGGTGTTGCTCAGCATTTGGAGGATGTGACTGTCTATATCATTCGGTAGCTACCTTCAGGTATTCTGTGTGGTATTAGATCATTCAAGCCGAGTATCGTTGGTGGAGTTGTGATTATTAATACCACCAACACCTCCAGGGTTGGGGGTTCAAATCACACCCCTGCTATGTGTGAGTGGAATTTGCAAGCCTTTCCTCTGTCGCGTGGGTTTTCTCTTGGAACGCTGGCTTGAAAGACACACACTTACGTGAACTTATAACTTTCCCATAGTGTGTGTTATACATGCCCTGAGATGGACTGGCATCCCCTGCCTTGTGCCAAAGCCTACTTTTCTAGACTTGAAATCTAGTACGTTGTTGTTTACTTGTGAAGTTGCTCATAAAGTTCATCTGCTAGACAGTAAAAAATTGGTATAATTATCTATAATTCTTAATGGTAAAACTATTTTTAAATGAATACAACTTTCATGTAACATCTAGGGTCTAATCCGTTGCATCAGGTAACAGGCTGTGTATTGCTTATGCATATTTATATAGGTATTATGACCTAAACTGAGAGCTGAATTACACAGATTAATAAAACAAGGAAAATAGTTGGCTAAGAATTGAATGGTCCTGCTGAGTGAAGCTGAACTGCTTAACACACTTTACAGTGCAGTACAGGGCTAATTAGGCAATAATAAACTTCTTTCTGTTAAATAGAAAAAAAACTCTTCACGGTAGCGATCTCTAAAACAAAAGAAAAATGAACTGATGCCCATGATTTAAGACAATCCAAAGAGACAGAAAACAGTGCATGAAAAAAAAACGGAAATTTCAGAATGCAAGAGTCCATTTATAAAGCACTTATTTTGAAATTTAAGAAACATGCTAATGTTTTGCACGGCTAACAAAATACCGAGTCTTGCTGCTAATGTTTTCAAGAAGTCTGCACTGCTTGCGTCGAAAAGATAATGGCGATTTTTCAACACCATCTGTAAACACATTAGTCATTAGAAAAAAGGTCAGTCATTTTTAAATGCAAGGAAGCCCGTGGTCAATCGATAAGCTCAGTACCCTGGCTCAAATGACACAGGACTATTCAAGACAACCCTTTAGCAGTGACTTAAAATGTCTAAATGGACTCCTGAACAGCATATAACATAAAAACAGTACAAGAATATCTTTTTTTTTCTTTTTAATTGCAACTCTCTGTGACTTATAATCAGGGCTCAAAAATGAAATTAAAAAACATCAGTTCATTTTGAGTGGAACCAATATCCGACCTAAACATACTGTACTGTTCCATAAACATCAAGTACAAGATTAAAAACTGGTCAAATTCGTTACACACACACACACACACACACACACACACACACACACATATTTAGGGCCATAGATAGGAAATCTGGAACTCATGAAAGGCTGTTGCTCTGGGCCCCCACACATATGCAGTTGTGTGTAATATACCATACAACATAGATTCTAGGGGCGCCCTCTAGCTGTGGGCCCCTCAAATCATAGCCACATTTCAGCTATTGCTCCATATACTCGAGTATGTTTGGTGAATTGACCTTGATTCATCTGTGAATTGTGTAGTGATGGGGGTCAAAGGCCTATTGTAGTTTAACAGTCAATGCTGTGGAAGAACAATGCACATAAACACAAAATATTGAATGAACACAAATGAGATGTGTTGCAGATCTTTATTGTGTTCTGGCTTCATACAATGACAAAAAAAAAGAAAAAATAACATTAGTAACCAGCTTCAGTTTTCGTTCCTAGTAAAAATTTGTCAGTTTCAAGTTTTAATTTTTGTTCCTCAAACTGGTTTGGAGTCATTTTAATGAGGTGATTTAATGAGTTGCTTGCAAACTTGAAATAAAAAAAATAATAATAAAAAAAAACCACAACTGATTCATCAAAAAGGCTTGGAAATTCTTTTTAATTGCCCTTCTGTGTGTAACAATGCATATGATTTTAAACTCACACAATTGGAACATGCATTCAATGATTTTTAATCATAGCTCAAAAACAGAATTAAATCAAATTAAATTCTTAAGTGGCTGATGAAAAAACAACATTATTAACCAGCTTTAGTTTTCATTCCTGGTAAAATATTGTTAGTTTCTAGTTTTTTATTTTTGTTCCTGGAATCGGTTCGGAGCCCTTTTTATAATAGCATTTTTACGAGGTGATGTAATAAGCTGCTAGCTTAAAATATAATAATAAATAAAAAATCCACAATTTGTGTATCAAAAAGGCTAGTAAATGCCTCTAAAACCTTTTTTTATGATGTATACTGCTTTTGTACCAAACATATTTCCGTTATGGTACCAAATGCTTGTATTAGAAGCTGGTTAAGATCGTAGAGTTTTCTTTAGAAAGACACGGAATTCCCTGCGTTTGTGTTGAGATGATCAAGATGGTAACCGAACTTACAGCTTTTTCGGAATAGGAAAAAGATCAAAAAAGAAAAAAAAAAACAGCCGTTTTGGCATCTGTAAAGGGAAAAAATGGGATAAACATGGACATGAGGTCTTGGGATGGGGAGCTACGGGCAGCAGAGGTTTATTCTAGGAGACTGACAGACAGAGCAGAAATCAGCATGATACTTCAGTAATTAGGTACAGTGAATGAATGATCTTATCACCTGAGCATTCTTACAGTAATACGTAGTATATAAAGGACATACACATTTTAAACAGAAATTCTATTGACTGAAAGAATTCAGCTCAGTGATTCTTGGGAATTTTTGCTGCGCAGTCCAAACTTCTGTAGCCCCGCCTTTCCTGCCACATGTCCTTATGTTTATTTAGAAGAACTGACTCCCCCAAAACACTCACATTCATTTGCTTGCAATTACATGTAATTAGCTAATGTACCAGCCGTGCTGTTTAAATTTTATATTGTATTTGTGATCCATATAATATTTACATTTGAAGTTTAGATTTACACTTCAGTAAGTAATAAATAACTATTTCCCATCTGAGCTGAACACAGCACAACAAAGCAGCCAGACTCACTAAGCCTTAATATAATTTGGTTTTATTATTTCTGCTTTAAATATAAAAATATTAGAGATACAACACTGCTGTCTTCCATGAGAGACACATTAAACCATTTTGCATATGCAAAGGAGCTCTATGCATATGTAATTATGCACATTTTGACTCAGATTGCATGCAATGCAAATGAACTCCAAACAAGAATTAGCTGTAGGGAGTATGACAATGCAATTACTTCAGAAGAACATTTTTAAGTGACAGCGCCTACAACCTTTGGCTAAAATATAAGCAGAGCCTGAAAATTAATGCATACTGCTGTGTGACTTTCTGCACGCTCTGCTTTTGGAGAGACTATATCAAGAAAGTCACCTCTGGGAAAAATCGCTACAACCCCAGGTTTCCCTTTTTGGCTCAAAACTGAGAAACCTTAGAAAAGGCTTTGACAGGCTGATGTCTGTAATCAGACCACATTATTCACATAAATAATTATGTGGCAACAAAGGAGGCACTAAGGTGTTGAAAATATGATGGGTGGAAAATATTTTTTTCATTTCATTGCATACCTGTACCATACAGTATATGTACATTTAGGTGTGAGGCCAAGCTGCATTTGTTTAGCTGTGTAGTAAGCAACATAAACACACTTTTTATTAATCATAATCTGTGTGTTATGAATCACAATACAATGTAAATATTCTCTTTTAAAAAAGGTAATCTATCCATTTATGTATTTAATACAGGTTTGTAGGAAGCCTGTGGTAAAAGGTAGCAGATATCATCACAAGACACGATTGCACAGCAATTTAGGAACACCAGTTAGCCTAGTTATATGCTATAAACTGTTTGAGGAAGCATGAATACCCAGAAGAATGCAATCTAACAAGGGGATAAAGTGGAACCGCCCACACACACACACACACCCACCCACACCCACACACACACAAACTCAGCATGGGGGCCGGTATCACATCTCACCCCTGGAGGTGTAAGGTAACTCTGCTACCCACTGAGTCACTGTGGCAGCCACTAAAGACAAAAAACAGTGCAACAGCCACTGAATTTTAGTCATGTTATTAAGGAAGACGTGTCATTAAAGCTGATATTTTCTAAGCACTTCATTTTATGTAGATTTGCAAACTGGATAATTAAAAATAGGTAACAAACACAACATCGCCAACTTGCGAGGCATTCAAACAGGCTGAAAGGGCCCCTGAAAAGCCTGCCTCGCTGATCCGGTGACATAATGGCCACCCGGGCCCCTTCAGCACCTGTCTGCTCTCAGATCTTCTTCAAAGTAGCAGGAGATCTCAGCACCTCACCGAATGGGTTTTGAAATGCAAAGATAAGCCGCTCCTCAGCTTCCCTGCCGGCAGTGGTCACCCATACCCTATGCCCCCCCCCCCCCGGCTTCTTCTAGAATCCCATTAATCGCATTAGACCACTCAAATGGCCACAGCCGGGTAGAATTAATTGGCCTCTGCTATGCAAAGCAGGTACGTTGCAACGGGAATTCAACGTGAAAAAGTGTAATGAGTGATTACTGAGACGTCTCACTGCTGCTTAAAGGTTGGTCAAAAATATCTTAGTGGCTTTAATTATTTATTATGGTGTGTAGGGCTGCTCAACCGCACCTACCAGCCCAATGCTTTTTCTCTTTAAGTGGGTCTTCACACACACGCACACACACACACACACACACACACACACACACACACAAAGTGCAATCATGCTTTTCATTCTCATTCACATGGACACATAACAGATGTGTGTGTGTGTGTGTTTGTGTCAGAAAACATGGTAACTTTAGCAAGTCCCTCCTTAACTCTCTGCTTTTCATAACCATGTCTCTGGTTTAGCCACCAGTGAAAATGACGTTCATGCGACCACCTCCAGGGGGCATCAGTGAGCCTCTGTGCCTTCGGGGCTCCGTCAGTCACACTTCAATCCAAACCCAATAAGAGTTAAAGTGGTGGAACACTTTATTATTAAAATGAGTGAAAGGCTAATCTTGACAGGACATATATCCTCTGCTTGTTGCAGATATGGCTTTAAGTTTAAGGTTAATGTTCTTGTCAGAACACTTCAACACTGAACCATCTGTTTGCATGTATTTTGGTGAGAGTGCTTTTTAGCATGAAATAAAATGAAGCACAAGCTAGTTTAAGGTAACTTCAGCCTTCTGCCCTAAGAAATGAGTTACCAGGCAACGAGGTATTTTTGAATACTTTGATATGTTTATATCTCTATATATAAAATCAATGGAGAGGGCTTTAAAATATTGTTAACATTCAATTTCTGAATGACTTGATATGACTCCCATGTCAACAATTAAACACCAGTTTTATCAAACACAGAACATAGAATATAATATTATAAACACCCAGGACCAACTACCGACTTCTAGGAGGGCAGGTGCTCCCCTGAAAAGGGCACCCACCTCCTCTTAAAAATGACCTGATGGCAAAGAGGGGGCAAAAAATGCAAGCGTTCTGCCACCTTCCAAGTGCCTTGAAACACCCGGGAAATAAGATTAACTCACTGCTAGGTTATTGGAAGAGAAATACTTTAAATGCTAAATGCTAACCCAACACATAAATTCATAAACTCACTTCTTTTTATAAAGCCAACCATCTATCCATCTTCCAACTGCTTATCCACTTTCGAGTTGGGGGAGGGGGGGCATGGAGCCTATCCCAGGCAGCTTAGCATTGCATTTATTAAGACAATTGATCCCATACTTATTCTCTTTTTACCCACTCCATTGCAATACTCACAATATTTCTACTATATGTTTACACTGCACTGTATTAAAGTATTTATTGTCATAATTGTACTCATATTTACTGCATGCTGACTTTCTGTTTAGTTACACTCTTATTAATTTGTGTTTACCGGCTTCCCAAAGGACAAAGAGAGTAAGATTTCTATTGCACAGTGTAGCTGACTGTTTATTCTACATATGCCATGAATCCTATATCTAGGATGTAAGGCAAGGTACACCCTGAACTTACATGCAAATCTGATTTTTACAAGTATTTATTTACTCATCCACGAGTACCTGCACACAGTCAGTGCATGCATTTATTGACTAGGCACTACATATTTGACATGCAAAATTTTTACGTGTATTGCACATGCAAGCATACACACACACACACACACACACACACACACACACACACACACTACCTATTTCCATCTACTTTTGCTAAACCATTTGCTAATATATTCTCTTTAGTCGAGCACATAGCCCACGTTGTGCGAATGCCAGAAAATGCAACAAAAATAGCATGCCATAAAGCATCATTTGCCTAATGTGACTTTCTTTTTCAATGCTTTTCTATGCAGGCAGCTTTCCTTACACTAACTGTAAATGGAATTTCAAATTAAAACGGCTACTGCATTTAAATTAGTCACCGAAGGGATATTTAAAAAAGGGACTAAAAATTAATGCGAGGGGAGCTCTGATCCCTGCCCAGGATAAACATTTAGCTGAGAGATGGATTGATGGATGGATGGATGGATGGATGCATGCACGGGTAGCTGTTATGTCTTTTAAACCCTTTCAACCATTACATGCTCCCATATGGATACACGAACTACAGTCAGTGTGAAGACTTTTTTTTAGACCTCAGGGCTTTTTACAGAAGTCGTTTATCATTCAGTGATGTCTTACCATGTCTTATTTTGCATTTTTTAAATAAATGCTAGCTGAGTGCACATTTTCCCTCCATAAATCCTAATTCCAGTCTAAATAGAATCCAATTTTTGCTTTGCTTTTAATATGGAACATTTATTAAAAAGTGTTTGTTACATAAAAGTCTACTGTACCCCAATTTCATCCACCCTGGTCAAAATAAAATCGGATGTCTGCTGCCTCCATAACATTGAGTTTTGTTAAATGATGTGTCATTCTTCTTCTTCCATATACTCACAGGAGCAGTAGTCATAATTGTTACATTGTGAGCTGTTTAATAATGACAAATTGATTAATGCAATATTAATTTTCTAAACACGTTACACATATTATTTGAATTAACGTCTGTGTAATTACAGCCATACAATTAATATATACCTAGTTTTTGATATACAGGCACATAATTATTGTCATTATGGCATTAATATTACATAAATGAAACATGAAGAGACAGAAGCAAATTAACATTTGAACATGTAAGTCAGGCAGCTTGTCAGTTGTACAATATTTGTACATATTGTGCTTTAATTCTCAGTGGGACATAACTGAAATCAAATATAAGAATAAAAAACTCCATCCATCCATCCATCCATCCATCCATCCATCCATCCATCCTTCCATCCATCTATCCATCCATGTCTTTAAACACAGGCTCTTTGAGCCTATCCCAGGAAGTGCAGAACAAAAGGCAGTGAACACTTTAGACAGGATGCAAAAATTAAGATAAACTAATATAAATTAGAGCAAGGAATTCATGTGATCTTAATTAATAGCTGAATTCGATATTGAGTGAAGCTAACCAATATAACTCAAGCTGAGACCTTACAGCTTACCACACCCTCTCAGGCATAATGTTTCATGATGTATAGATAAGATTTCACCACAGTATTGACTGGTCATACACACTGATGTATTTATGTTTTTGTAAGGAAATGAAGTTAAATGAAGGAAGGTTGACACAGTGTATTGCAGTGGAGTCTTTGAAATATGAGAAGGGAAATGTTCTGAAAAGCAGGTTCCATTGTGGAATAAATATTGATGCTTAGTTGTTCTTTTCATGTCTGGCACAAAACTTTATTTGAGGTCTGTACAAATGCTTTGTTTTATGTTTTTTCACATATCCCATCTTCTCCATAAGACACACACACACACACACACACATAGGTGAGAGCAAAGCTCGGGGACAAAGGCAGCCATTTACATCATACCCCTGGAACAGATTTTGGGTTTCAGGGCCTTACTTAAGGGCCCCGAGACCAATGTACAAGACACAAGGCACCCTGGGTAGGATGCATAAAGAAGGCAAACACGAAGATCATATCAGAAACAACAAGTCACAAGGACCAGGGGAGGACATGTACCAGACATGGGAAAAGCATGTAAAATTAAAACACACAGTGGCGGAAGGTGGAACTGAATGGGAATTCCATATAAGGCCATAGTGCCACCTGCTGTGTCAATGTCAGCCAATTTTTAAAATATGCACATTTTAAATATAATCATAATAGTTCATAAATTTTGCGAGGACGGCGTACAGAATGTTAGGTGGTAGATGCCAAAGCACTTTTTCAGTGGTTTGTTTAGAATTTTCAAAAACCTTTTTTTTTTGTTTTGCTACGACTCAGAAACTCGTCAGATTCTTCTCCACTAAGATCTTTTCTCAGATTGGTCTTGAAAATTTTTTTTATATAGCCGCAAGACAGCTGACGCTTGAAACAAAAGAAAATAATTACTGCTGTTACCTTGAGAAGAGACGCTCACGCCTCTAAACTCTGCTACAGCCTTTTAAAGACTGTTCATTAATTTTTGTCCATTCACAAAATGGATATAATGTTTCATGATGGCCGAGTCACCTTTCCCTCTCTAAGTGTGAACAAGTGTTAACGGTACACCAATTAACACCATTTAAATGGCACTGGTGTGAACTGTAGAACAAACAGCTGTTTGCAGCATTTGATATCATGACCAGTTGATTTTCATTTCCATTCAAGCATAACCCTACCTTGCCCATTTATGCTAAGACACAAGAGAGGGAGCACAGTTGTTTATGTACAGGTCTTCACTCTCAGGGTCTTTTCTGGAAAAGCAGACAAGAATTAATGATCAGCTAAATGTCAGATGAAGGACTTAAATAATGGACTCATCTGTTTGGATTTTAAGGTGCGCCAAGTATTAATTACCCTGCTTAATCAGAACTGAGATCTGATCTAAAAAAGAAAAGAGTTCATTCGTTCATTCCTTCAAAATTACAAGGAACATTAAACTTCAGGAAACAATGGAGAGAAAAAAGAGAATATTCTGATCAAAGGTCAGAGTAATATGATCATCGGGTGATTACTGCAATTCTGTTGCCAAATCTTTTCAGATGAATCTCTGGCAATATGGCTCCCTACTAAAATATGAAATGATGTCATAAAAACTGAGTGTTTATGTACATAAGGAAATACCATATACAGACCCGAAGCATGTAGCGAGAAGGCATTTGGCAGCAGTGAGACCATACCTGAGAGATTCCTAATTTAAAATAAAAACCACAAAGTGATAATAGGTTGGTCTGCCTGATATGTTACAATCTGACCCCAAAATATCTACCCTACATTAACATGTGGGTAACTTCTAGATATTCCAGAAAAAAAAAATCACCAGCTATTGCTTTTCCAAAAATGTACAACTGAATTGATCATTGGAATCACAAAAGAAACTTCATTATACTTTTGGAGTTACGTTGAAGTTATTGCATAATGTTGAAGTTATTCAAGACCTTATGACTTATTCAGTGTTCTGGAATTATTGTAATTCATGCAAACTATACAATAAAGTCTCAAAGTAAGCCATTTTTAGTATATGACCCTGGTTCATACTCGCTGCTGTTCTCTGTCACAACTTAAACTCAGGTTTATCCTAATGACTAAGTGCCTGTTGTGGGATCAGAGGACGAGTGTTAAAATGACTTAATAAAATGACATACTCTACCCATGATGATGATGAAAGCATAGTCAAAATTTCACTTGGAAAGAAGTTAACTTCTCTACCAGGAATGTTCAGTCCTCCCCACAGGATGGCATCATCTGAACTTGCAACTAGAAAGTAAACCTGCAGCTTAGATATAGTCTCGTAATCGGGTTGACCCTGTCCATCTGGTAGGGCAATCAATGAAAAAGGATGTTAGAAAAGTTCATATCAGCCCAGTGGCGGTTAATGAGCAGTGGGAAACATGGAGTGACCCCGCCAAAACAGGGTCAAAATAACTGGCAATGGGACGGGTGGGAACATGTGGCCAGCAGTAAGCCAAGCCATCTTTGTGTCTTTGCATTCATTGCCTGGTAATTATTGATGCCACTCTGTGAATAAATCAGGAGGCTTCAGTATGTTTCCTCTTGTGACGTAGGTGAGAGAGCGAACGCTAGACAGCTATGAAACAGAGATTTTTATCTAGATAATGTATTGCTGCCCTCCAGATTCCTGAACGCATACGTCAGATTGTTTAAAATCATTGTGGGTGCTAATCACAGATAGCTGGGTGTGGAGAAACTAGCCTTGACGAGTACCGACTGGAATAAATATTTCAGAATAAGAATGGAGTATTTACACTGCAGCCTTCTACTAGGCAACTGTTACAAACGAAGTGGATATTTATTTAACCTGCATTCCTGTTTTTGAGAGTTTTGGACAACATGGCTGACCACATGGACTTTTATTTGACGTACGAAGGATTTGGTGACGTTGTTTTAATCATGCATCTTAAGGACTGGAAGCCTGTCCCAGGCAGTATAGGCGTAATGACACAGCTAGGATCCAAGTGCAGAAAATAGACTTTAATTGCAGATTGAAGGACAGGCAGGGTTGTAGTCAGAACAGATGTACGGTAGATTTGCAAGCCAAAAGGGCGATCCAAAGATGTAGTCAATTAACAGGTGAAGTGAGTATGCATTCCCCAGCGATCTATCAGCACGGCAACTAAATCCAAGACAAAAGAGGAGACACAAAGCTGAAGAAGCACACAGATAACCAATGACAATAAGTAATAACACTCACTGTAGCGATGACACCCAATACCTCAAAAGGAGTCGCACAGTTGCGAGGCTGTTTATAGTCCTTCGGATGCAATCCAGGTGTTTAGACTTAGGGAGAAGGACCGGAGGTACGCCGGGCAGGGCTGGCTGGTTGAGGGTGTGACAATAGGGGATAAAGTTGAGGTGCACCATGTGGAAAACACCAGTCTGCAATCACACACAATGGACAATTCAATTCAATTCAATTCAATTCAATTCAATTCAATTTTATTTATATAGCGCTTTTAACATGAAGCATGGTCACAAAACGCTTTATATAGTCCCGGGCCCACAGTCCCCAGAGAGTAAGCCAAAGGTGACAGTGGCAAGGAAACACTCCCTCCCCATTTTTGTCAGACCATCTTTAATTTGATATCATGTACAGGTGCCGTTTCTGTGGAAGGCAGCTGATCCCTGTGTCTTGAAAGTTGGTAGGGAACAAAAACAGCTGCAAAGAATAGCTTTACTTCTACATGTATAAAAGTTGGCAGGGATGTTTTCAGCTTTCCTGAGAGTTGGTCAGGACATGTTCCCACCATCCTTACCTAAATCAGTGCGTGTGACCCATTATATTTGTCATGCCCATGCCCAGACCCAGCCAGACAAACCAGACGAACTAGGAAAACCAGACTGACCAGCCAGACTCAACATCCCTTCATTCTTCATCCACAGAGTACAAGCAACTGTGTTCTATTATTCAGTAATTTGGTTCCTTTATGTTCCCCCATCTCACACACCTCAATGCAAGGTATAGAGTTCCACACCACTGCCAAGTTGTTCATGATTGTTGTCTGGTTCTCCTGTACATAATCCCTGCTACATCTCTGTCTCTTAGTTTTTGCCTTTTGGACTACGATTTGTTTGTTATGCTGATTGACCTGTTTTGGATTCTAACCACTTTTTCCTGTCACCATGACTACATATTTGGATATTCCTTTGGCCTTGGAAATCTTGTCGGTTCTGGTGTTGACCCTGTCTGTTTCAATCATGATTAAAAACCCGCACTCGGCACTTAGATCCTGTCTGTGTATTCATTACAATATTTCAAGATGCACACATTTTGCCAATATGCAACTGCTTGAAAGATGTTAATTCCAATATTAGGCCAGTTTTTTTCTGTTTGTCTGCTTTTTATTGACATATTGGTTTTTGCATAATGCAAAATTTGAAATTCACAAAATGTACAATACAACAATACCTATCTCAACTGGAATTATACAGTATATTTCTTTCCATTTAAGCCTAACTTTTAATATCTTTTTCTAGCATACGGCATGCAGTATTCTATTGCTAATATTAAGTACATCAAATTCAGAAACACCACTGTCTTTCGGTATTACAGTCCAATTCTTAAAATTGTTACATTGCCAAATATACCAAAAGAAAACCATTTTAATTAGACATTTATTTTGATTTGTTTTAGTTTTGTGAGAATATGGAAAAGGTGGTGGATAGTAACAGCAGTGATACGTAACCGCGCTGTGACCCTTCACAGTGTATTTACACCGTCTTGAGCAGCTGTCACTGATGACCGGTACCATATGTCCCCACTGTTTTGATCACCTTTACCAAACAGACGCAGGTGGCACTCTGCTGCCACTGTGACAGGTTCAGATTCCAACCACAGAGCTCCAACCCACCTGCACGCCACCCTTTGTCTGCATGCGAGGCAGGCAGGGAAAATTTCACGAGCAAAGTGTGAGAAACACTCAGCCGTCTGGTTGAGCACACTTCGCTTAGTTTTATCTGGGAATCCTTGACGGTAAACTAGGACGGACACGCTTTGACCTGTGTGGCAGTGCATCCCTCACGTTGGTATGGCACTCCCTGACAGTGGTATACCTCTGAAGCATATCTATTCAGCGGACTCTTTAATTAGTGCTAATTACAATTTTGAGAACTAGGTCACTTTGCTTTTTTGCATTCTATGTGTCTGAATGGTATAATGTCTTCACTTAATTCTTTGCTAGTATATATGCAAAGAGATTGTGTATATATTGTTAAAATTATTTCATATATTTAACATTAATGTTTAGTCTTTTGTGTATAGAAGCTTGACTCTGTCCCGTTTGGGATACACTCCATGCACTCTGGAATCCTGACAAGATAAGTGGTTAGAAGACGGACGGTTGGATGGAGCAATTGATCGATGTATGGAGAAGAAGCTCATTGACATATCTTTTCTTGTTCGTCTACATATATACTGTGACTTCATGAGAATAATACTCATTGGATCATATGGGAATGTAAGGGGCGTAGGGGAATGTAATCTGGTTGCAGGGCTTCAGTTCCTTTGAGAGTTGCCCTTGCATTACCATCTCTGCCAAGAGTTTAACAGCGTGGGCAATGGCCTACCTCACTTGGGGTTGCATATCAGATACAGGCTGGGAAACTGCTCCTTTGTCAGTATCTCATCTCTCAGGTGTTAAGAGGAAATAAAGTCATTTCAGTGTCCGTGATTTTCCAGTAGGATTGGGACACTAACTTGCTTGGTGTAGTCTTTCCTTAGTCTTTTCTTACCTTCTTTGTCTAAACAAAATGGTGGCCATAAATGACCCGTCACTGTGAAACACAAACTGAAGTATACTCATGTTTCATATGATGTTTGGATTAGGAATTGATTCCAGCCTTTAACAACTCACTTTTGCCATTGGTTATACTCTCTTCAAAACCTCCTTCGATGGCATTCGTGTAAGTGAAGGAAGAAGAATGTAATATTGTGGATTTTGTCAGATCAACTTAGTGTACATAATGTATAGAATTCAGTAAAGCAGTCAGCCACTGAAAATTGCAGTTAAATCCATATTTCAGTTTTATTTTTGCTCACCAAAAACACACAACCATAGATCCAAAGCACGAGACCTATACACTTCCAGCCGACGCACTTAAATGTAATGGTAAGAAATTACTCTGCTGAAAATAAAGAATATCTGTATAAGCAGACCATAAACTAAATATGAATAAATTTGCAGGGTGTGACCGCATTTTCAGCATGGGTTATTCCTCATATTATACAGTTGTTCATTCATGGACTATTTCCAGGTCAAATGGAGTTGGCTTTTTTGGAGCAAAACATCATTTTTCATTTTGACTTTCAAGTAGCAAAAGTTTATATTTCAACACCCAAAGCTCATTAGTTATGTTATTATTTTTTACTTGAGTGCCCATCTTCACAACCTGGAACATAACCCCATACTGAAACCAACACAGCAGCAGGACAGTACATAGCGGATGGGAAGACCGTCAATGATACACTACATTAGTGATTTCCTGAGGTGGGGGGGGGGTCGGGGGTCGGTTTCAGCTACTTTCTGAAGGAACGTTGGTGAAACTTGTCATATGAAGCAGTGGTATTGTATATTTGTATATTCTTTTATGTACTGGAAAAAAGTTCATTTTAGATGAGACTTATTTTGACACATTTCTTACTTTCATGTAAGGTTATCTTTAAACTGACAAATATGTTATTTTTTTTAAACCTGTGGGGCCTAGCCGGGGGTCATGGTGGCTCAGTATTTACCGCTGTTGCGTCTCACCTCTGCTATTAGGGGTTTGAGTCCCACCTCTGCTGTGTGTGTGTGTGAAGCTCGCATGTGTTTGCAGGTTTCCTCTGGGTACTTTGGTTTCCTCCCACAGTCTAAAGATGTGTGTTTTAGGCTAACTGGCTTGTGTAGATCATCTGTAGATTGTTATTGTGCCCTGCGATGGGTTGGTACCACATCCTTTTTGAAAATGGATGGGCCTGGAACAACTTAAAGGTGCTCCATGCTACTACCCACCAGCATACAATCTTGACCTCTACGGATTCTTTGTTTCAGTTTTCTTCTCTTATGGTTGTCTCCTTTAATTTCTTTAAGCTATCTTTGCTGCAATATTAATTTTCAAACACACAATTCACGTAGCATTGATACATTATCGAGCTAAAAAATGCCATTTCTACTGTTTCTTCTGAGAAATAAAAAATAAACCTTTGAACAGTAATGATTTCCTGTGGGTTAGCTTGAAATCTGTGACAGGACTCTTATCATTTATTAATAAACATTAGAAAAATAGAAAATGTGCCTGTACAGTCAAAGCTCAGCAAGAAATAGCTTATGCAATCAAATGTTCCTTCATGTGCTCTGTTAAAACAGAATTTCCTATAAAATGTTCATCCGTCCATCCATCCAGCCATCCATCTTCTAACAATATCATTTATCACAACTGCAGGAGGGCCTGGAACCTGCCACAGACAGGCACAAAGTTCTTGCCAACCCTGGATGGGATCCCAGTCTATCACAGGTCACATACAGTTTGCAAATTGTAGGCCATTTACAGATGTCAGTTAAAATAGCTGCATTCATGGGGGGGAGGGGGCTTTAAAATGATCACCTCTGGAATTGGGAGGCCACCCTGCCCTCCATTAAGCATTTCTGTTGGAGTGAAAATGAAGAAAGTAGGTTAAAAGGGTTAATATGCTGTGATCTGTGTTTTCATATATATATACATTGTGAATTCAGATTATTTAGACTTTCTGGGCTGTTTTTTCATAGAGGGACACTTTCAAAAGACCTGGAACAGACAATTGATGAAATGATGAATGAATGGCTCTGCAGCTTGAGTAAAAACAAAGATTTACAGTGGGCAAAGTTGCTTTGATGGGTGGTGTAGTATGTTTAATTGTTGTCTCGAACTTCGTTGTGTTGATTTTTATCCCCGCCTGACACCCTGCGTCAAATCGCTCAAGTGTGTCCTGCCGGACATTCTGCTTGCATGAGGTCAAAAGCACATTATTATCTGCATGCAGTGATGCCACCTCTACCCCCCAATACTGCCTGCCCTTTCGACCATGATGGCACCTTAATATTATGTCCATGGAAATCAGAAACAGGAATGGAGACAATAAACACCAAGATGACATCACCCACTCTAAATGGCTTTGATTTTGTGCCAAGAATGAAAATAGACACACATTTTATATCATTCATACAGTAAGTGCCCCAGTACCCCATATTCTTGCAAAATTTCTCCAAGTATACAAAGCACATGTCTGACTGTGTCAGGAAATTCCCACAAACCTTCACCCAACTTACACTGTTACTCCTGAGTTCTAGTATTGGCTATCAGGCACTTAAGATTATCGACCTACAGCTGAACCACATTTTCTGGTCGCACTTCTCAAAAATTGGGACCAACACCCATGTCTGCTATTCCAGAAGTATTCTACCTGCCATCCAAGCAGAATTGCATCAGCAACATTGCTTCAACAGAATCCTGTGTTGCCAGCATCTGTGGAAGAATTTCATCTACACCCGTAGACTTTCCACTACGGCCTCTGACCACCACGATGACAGCCGCAGTGATATCCTGTGATGTGCGAGAAGATCCAAACACTGCCGTTTGGTGAAAGGACATACGTACTGGTTAAAGTTTTCTTTCCACCAGTTTACAATATGCCCAGAGTTGGCCAACACATCTAAACTGCTCCCAAGAACAGCCTAAGCAAGGTCCTCCATTCTGTTCCTGAGGTATTGAACGGTTTGCCAAGACATCTTTGAGGCCACTCTAGGCTGTCTCTCCATGCAGTTTCTAAGCTTTGGCCTTCATTACTCCTCCACTGCAGCCTTCTGGTCTGTTTGTACCATTCAGGGATTTCAGTACAATGCGTGTGCTGTGATGATTAATAATGGATAGTCACCATTGTCTCTGTATCACCCTGTCTTTTGGGCAGAGATAAACACAATCTCGCAATTTCCATTTGCTGAACGTTTGTCGTGCCGTCCGTTGAACTTGTGGTCAAACCACAAACCCACAGCCAATAACTGCTCAGTTTCTGGATGAGCTCTAATGCTTTTTCTCCTAATGCAACTGAGAAAGACCATCTCAGTGTGATGATGAATTTAACCTATAAAAATAAAGTGATATATTTTTTATGCAATTTATATGATATGCTGGGTTGTGTATTACTGAATAAGACTCGTGGACGTTAACATAACATCAATCTATTTAGTGCTTAGTCTAGGATTTATTCTATCCGTTTTTTTCATTCCAAAAGAACTAGTAAAACACACAAGGTTAATAGCTTTTGCATGCAACATGTGTTCTATGAAGTCTGACCTCAGCAGTCTTTTTCAGGCAGATCTTTTTTTAGTTGTCATTTCCATCAAGTGCCTTTGTAGTATGACTACAAGTCAATTGTGTGTAAAAAATCAAGGTCAAACCGGCACTTAAGATTACCTCACTTCTCTGAACGACAGCGTCAGAAAGTACGCCATTCGGAGTCTGACAGCTGTTTTCGTACAGTTCTTTATTTTTTTTTTTAAATCTCCTTTGCAGGCAATGATTCTAAGCTCTTCTCTCCATTGCTATATGAACAGCTAACACTTTCAAACACTTCCTTTATTCAGAAAACATTTATACTAACCTTTTTTAGCTAGACCCCTTTAATGAAAACAAGTTTTCTATTGTCTTGTTTGCTTGATTCTTAATGATTGAGAATGATCAAACAAGAATTACCATACTCTTGAAAAATATATTTCACTCTATACTGTTTTGTCAATAGGCAAGTTGTTCTTCAAGATATTAAATTGTCCTTTTAGTCAAAAACCATAAATAAATTTCTTAATATTTATTCATATTTCACTTGGAATTCAATGATTGATGATACCGTCCAGGTGCAACCCATTAAAAAGCATTAACATAAAGGGATTCAATTGTACAGAGACCTTAATTTGAGTATTAATCACCACTCAAACCTTAAAATAAGCTTGGTGGGTGGATTTAATAACGTCATACTCACAATTCCTTTAATTACATAAGAGTACATGTAAACCTCTGATGTCTGTAATAGGTGATAAACAGGACAGATTACCTTGGAGCCCTTCTAAAGGACCTCACAGTGCATGACACTACTTATTAATATAAAGAAATGTGTGGGAGCATTGAACTACATAGGAATAAATGAGTAATGGGTTAGATTATAGGGTAGCGAATGGGGATGTCACTGCAAAATAGGAAAGTGATGGAAATGGAAACTAGTTTTTAATCAGAAAAGCTTGCGCGTTACAAGATTTCACGTTGTAATTTCAGAAAAGCCGAGGTGGTCTTTAGCAGTGTTCCATATGGAAATTCAGCGGAAAAACAGCATTTTTAGTCAAGAAAATGTTTTTTTCTTTGTTTTAAAGTTATCAGCATTAAAGTGACCTTTGATACACTAGCTCAGATATTAACAGTCTGTATGCCATGGCCAGTGATAATGATTGGAGGCGATAATTTTGTTTACGAAAGTCATCTGGACATATAAAGTTTGTAGGGAGTAATGCCTTATAGACCTGGTGGTTTTATTAATGGCTTAGCAAAAATGTGAATACTGAGTATCCAAATACCAACTGGACAAAAAAATGTCTAGTAGGTCTGTATTTCGAGAGCGGGTGACCATCCATTTTAATCAGCTAGCTAAGCCAAAGGAAAGGGTAGACGAGTAACAGGAGGTATGTGTAGGTTCCTTGGAAAAAAATTGTTCATTTTATTTTAATATTTTGTGATGTAGTTGTGATTCAGACTTTTTAGTTTTGGTTTCTTTCATCATATTTTGAGATTTTTATTCTTAAAGGGGCAGCATTTGTTTACAAATAAATTGAAGTTTTACTTACTATGGACTTGCACAGCTCATCTCTGCCGTTATGGCTCCCTGATTTCCCAGAATTCACAGTATCCTGTTGTTTCATGACCTAGTAGAAGTTGGCAATTTGGTAGCTGGCTGGTGCATACCCTGACTCTCTTTGCATGCCAGAGAAGTATCAAAACATCCTTCCAGAGGGCAATTGTTCTGTTCTTGCAAAGAACAGATAGTTTTTCTTATTTTAGTAAGGCACTCACAGGCATAAACATTACACTGCTAATAGCTTTATATTTTACCTCGAGGCTGTTGAGGTTTTTGCACCGCTTACGTTTACTCAGGTATGTGTGCCTTAATGGAACTGAGTATTAGAATACATGACGTGCTGGTAAATTTCAGCTGGCACCATTTTCCATTTATCAGAATAGCATGGAAGATGCTAAAGGGACGTTTAAGTTTCACAGGTTCCCTATACATGTAATCAAACAAGAACCATTTTTCCTGTAAAAGTTTAGACGTGAAGGACAGGCATTGAGATACATTTCGAATTTCTACTGTAGGGTTTACTTGGGTGTGAATTTTCATGTTGGTCCCTCTTAAGGGACCCATGTCAATTTAAAAAAAAAAAAAAAACAACATAAAACAATTATATGCATCGTTATTTTAAATATGAGGATTAGAGGTGGTAGACAAAATAATGGAAACACCACATTGTCTGGGGTTAGGTGGCAAAACCACCAGGGAATTGGACACAACTGCTTGAGGGAGTTGGTGGGTGTAGAGGCGGAGCTATTGGGTATTACATCGTCCTGGGAGATGAACATTCCCCATGGAGGGCGCTGGTCTCCCTTCTCACACACCTAGTGTCTAGCTTGCCCCAGTGGGTTGTTCTGCATGGGCTCAACAGTAGTCTTCTTCTTTCCGGTGTCCGCTGTGGTTTCTTCCATCTTTGGCTGGATTCCAATTAGCAGTCTGTGTTAGCTATAAAATAGGTCTGACAATTAGCACTTTAATATGTGGGTTTTCAGAGTAATTGGTGGGTGCCAGACCACAGAAATGAATGAGCACCTCTGTGACCTGGTCTCAACAAAAAACAATATGTTTTGAGCTTCAGAGAACTGCAATTTACAGCAGAACTGCCCTGGAAAATCTAATAAGTCCAAGACCACTGCACATAGACTCATGAAATCATGTAAAGAAGACAATCTTCATGGGAATTTCAGGAATACTGAGACACGCTGAGACTGAGAAATAACATTCTACATCCTTCATCCCTGGAGGCTTTTCTTCTTGGAGAATAGTCCAATATCCCTCTACACACGGTTCTGGACATTTACAGTATAATCACATTTCAAGAAGGATCAAATCTGTTCTGAAGGGGTAGGGTTCTCAATGTAGTAATCTGTGTTTTTTCTATTTCCATAATCTCCATACTTTCTTAGCAGACAGTAACATGTCCAATTAAAATATAGTGAAATGTCTTGATATTTAGTTCTCCATCAAGATGTATTAATGTCAATGACTCTACAACAAAGGCAAGGGAAGAAAAATGCAAATAAAACAACAACAAAAAAAAACTGCATGAAAAAATATATTTTTTTCTATAGCATGGTTTGTTTTTTGTAAACTAGCAGTACTAAGAAAGTATTTTCACCTCAGGAATGAACCTAATGTCTTCCTTAAAAGCAATGCACTCATTTTAGAGAAATTTTGGAAGAACCTTTCCAATCAGATATTATTTTTGTATAACTGGCTTAACATTCTTTGTGTTTTTATAACCAAGACCTCTTACTTCCCGGTGATTCACATTTCCACAGCCAACTGTATGTCTCTCTCAACCATGTTAAAAATATGTATTTTTTTTATTTCATAATTTGCAATTATTACAAGTTTATGTTTCAGTTCTCCTTCAAAGGAGTAGCCACGAATAGGGCTTTTACTGATAAACGTGAGTCATGTCTTATTGTTGCCATGGATACACATTTGCGTAATTAGGAACACGTTTTGTGAATCCTCAAGCCTTTACCTTTTAACATTAGCTTGTAAAGTTATTGAATGATCTACTACAGTCTACTACTCTCGCTGTCAAAGTTTACGAACGAGGAATTCTGTTCGGTGCCAGCATGCTGACTTGTTGGAGGACGTTCTCCTATGCATGAATGCTGCATTCGGAATACACGCTGATATGGTTTGGGTCTCAATTGACTTCTCCTTCAAACGGAACCACAGATTGAACAAAGAAAAGCACTGTGCCACGATCCAGTGCAGTAAAATGCAATTTGTAAAGCTTTGCATTATTCAGTGATCAAATGTAAATTCGTTTCTATGCATCCAAAAAGCTGCCTGCATCTTACCTCATGGTGGAGAAGAAAAGATGAAACACAGGCAAATGAGCATTTATTTTTATAATCTCAGAGTTAATGTGCAATAATTATTACCGTTATCAAATTATGTGTATGCACATGATTTTATGGTACTGGTCCGGTATTTCTGTCTGCAAGTAAGCCAGTAAAAAGTGGGCCAGGCTCTGATACATAGATTATGTTGGATGGCCTATATCAATAGGTCATTTTTGGATACAAATTAAGGGTCTGAATTAGGCTGAGATATCTGATAACAGAGCTGGCTGAATGCTTGCTTTTTCTTCAAACAGCCAAAAGAATGGCATTGAAATGGCATGGTAAGATTTCTATACTGTGTACCATCAATGGCTTCATGAGGGTTTAATGCATTACGACAACCTAAGTTTTGTGAGAAGTGTAAAACTTTTTACTACAAATGACAGTGAGTGCTTTAATGTTCTCTTAATTGCTGAGTATTTGAGCTATCGTCAAAATCACTAATCCAGCATACGGTTGAAAGGGAACCTGGAACCAATCCTGAGAAACACGTGGCCTGATACCCTGGGCTGGATGCCAGTCCATCACAGGGGACAGGGCTGGTGTACACCCTCAACAGGATGCCAGTCCATCGCAGGGGACAGGGCTGGTGTACACCCTCAACAGGATGCCAGTCCATCACAAGGGACAGGGCTGGTGTACACCCTCAACAGGATGCCAGTCCATCACAGGGGACAGGGCTGGTGTACACCCTCAACAGGATGCCAGTCCATCACAG
>JAACJT020022813.1:0-30463 GCA_009936485.2 Gymnarchus niloticus | reverse complement strand
CTCTCTGGGGACTGTGGGCCCGGGACTATGTAAAGCGCTTTGTGACCGTGCTTCGTGTTAAAAGCGCTATATAAATAGAATTGAATTGAATTGTTCCTCTCTTTCTGGAACACAGGAAAAATGGATATGATCAAGGAGGTGACTGTGGCTGCAGCCTTCATAATCAGACTGCTGGGGATACCCGGGTCCCGAAGCAAAGAGCGGCTTAGTTACTTTAATGACTGCGGCAAGCGCTGATGGGTAGATATATACAATGTCTCTGACCGCTGTCTCTGATAGGAATGCTAAGTGGTACTCTTTAAATCATATGGAAATGTATGTATTCAGCATCCACCTGGGGAAATCACTCTTAGTATAATAATTCAGTAATTTTAGTTACAACAAAGTTCATTCCTCGCCTACTGTGCAGTGGTTTTTGTTGGTTTATGAAGCATTGATTAACACAACGTTTGATTGTCAATGGCTGCAACCTTTAATTTAACCAGCAGTCAGCGTGTTCTGTATTGATTTAACAGGCCAAGTCTAGACATAGCCGCACAGCTTTGCTACTTACCGATAAGCAGTGTTTAAGTATTGGTTTCAACAAGTTCTTACAATGACGCATAGTGGTTTTTTATACACTGTTTTATGTTTTTTGGCATATATTATTAAATCTGCCTTTATCCTTACGTTACCTTATAGCTTCAGCGTAATATGTGTGTGTTTTCAGACGTTACTGATTGACTGATGGGGGGGGGGGGGGGGTGTGTCCTGTCCTATCCTATCCTTGGGTGTTTATCTTCATCAGAGTATTACAAGCCCTACTGGTTTCCAGAGCAACCCCAGAAGGGCCCGGGGTACCATTGCGTCTGGATGACCCATGATGTGGACCCCCTGATGGTCTGGGTTATTGGCCAGGTGGATATGAGCAGCCCCCAGCTCTTTCAGCTGTTACCCATGACTGTGTGGGTGGATCTTGCGAAGGTGTCTCGCTGCACCAATGAGAATGGTTCCATTGGCCAGCTTTGTGAAGCTGGACCCACACAGGCCAGTGTGGTTCCCAAGCCTGCTGCCTATGGGCCCCAGTTCTGGGAGAACAGCATCGTCCTGGGTCACACCAATCCACTCCCGATACAGAGGGAGGACGGTGGTGCCCTGCCATTCCAGCAGGGCCTCATAGCTGATTCGGTGTCATTCTGCCTTCTTCCTCCTCAGTCTTCCTCCCTGTGGAATTTATGGAGTAAGTGCACTGTTAGATTTCAGAATCTCTTATCCAATGTAAGTATGCTAAATCTAGCATTTTAGCTGTGACTGGAAGTTGACGGATAGGCCAGCTCAGTTTTATACTCAGGAAGAAGCTATTGCCTGTTGAGAATTTCAGGTGTGTACATGTACAGTTTCGTACTTGACAAATTAAGAAATGTATAATAAAATGATCCACTTTGTGCTAGTTAATCCAGGGAAATTCATCAACCCCGACCTGCTTGAACTGGACACTGTTAAATGTTATGGCATCTCTCCCTTAAAGGAGTGGGCGGTATAATGTATTATCACCTTGTAGAGACACATCAGGTCTCCTTTTTGAAAAGACTGCCCTTTCCCTTGGTTAAACTTTGTAGTAGCCCAATCTCACAGTATGCCCAGAGAAGTCTTCGTGCATTCATACTGCTATAACATTTGAGAGGGACGAAAATCCAGATACACAACATTGCACAAGGAAGTCTGTACTTGGGAATTTCTTGATGACCATTTTAAACTATTAATGATAAAATGAGTTTTCTGCAGCTACTGAACATCACAAATCCAAATATGGATGCCTACTGACTGATACCACCGACAATGCCATTTTCAGCAGTTGAAGGCTAATTTGACCACTTTTATGACAGAAAATGGATGCTTTGACCATATCAAATTGACCTAAAAAGTGATGGTGTGAGACTGCAGCATGACAGGAGGTCAGACATGCCTGGGGAGAAGCTGCAGCCCCATAGACTAAACATAGTCATGGGTCTTCTGAGATGTCTGCTGCTGTTTATAAAGGATTCCCCAAGATTAGATGTACCAAATGAGCAGATTCTGTTAGGTCAGTGATTCTTAACTCGGGGGAGGGCACTAGGGGGTTTCAGTGAGGACTTGGGGGGGTGACAAAATTTATTTGGAAAGTGTTGAAAAAAGTTTTGTCATTGCTAAAGCTGAAGGTGCAACAGGCTCGTGTTGCAGTAGCCTGTTTTGTGAGCATATCAACAGTGGTGTCGTACTGTATCTGTTTTCACGTCCTCCAAAACGGGCAACTATGCGTATATCCTTGATCTGTGAAGTTCCAATGCTCCAGTAGTACAGGAGCCAGGGGACGACGCTCCCACACCCAGCCATAAAAGATGGCAATGCACTGTTAGCAGTGTTAGAGCAGTGAAATGTAGAAAACGTGAGGATGGTTAATTTTAATTACAGCTTCCGTTTACGTTTTTCAAAAGCAAAGGTGTGCCACAGCCATGATGCCTTATCTGAACTGAAATACTCTATAACGCGTGAATGAGACCATCCAAGTTGATCTGACATTTACAGACAAAATATGACACATAGAAAGACAAACCCCGGTTATTTGTTGGGTGAAAAGCAAAGGAACTGATTAGTATGCAAGACAGGACAAAGTAAATGACTAATGTGGATAAGAAACTATTGAAAATGTCATTCACTGTAGCTCAAAAAGAATAGCACAAACCTTACAATACTGTGGAAATTTTTGCTTTGCACAACCAAAAATCTATCTCTCCATCTTCCAAACTGCCCTGTCCTGTTTAGGGTCACAGGGGTCCTGGAGCCTATCCCAGACAGCCTAGGGCACAAGGTGGGGGACACTCTGGATGGGGTGCCAACCCATCACAGGGCACAGTCACACACTACAGGCAATTTAGAACTGCTAATCAATCTAGGTCACACGTCTTTATACAGCAGGAGGACATCAGTGTGTGTGCGATTTCCACACACAATGGAGGTGGGATCTAAACCCCAAACCATTGAGGTGTGATTTAATAGTACTAACCACTGAGGCACCATGCCCCATCGCAACCGAAATTGAGAATTATTTGTGGGAAGAGAAGTCTACAGAATTTGCAAGGATACCATTGTGAAATAATACTCTCAAAAGTCGCATCTCATCAGTGTCAGAAGATGAAAATGTTCAGAGTTACGGCAGTGACTTGGAGTACATAAGAAATCAGCAGTGAATTTTAAGCATTATTTTAAGATGAAAGCAGTCAATATTGAGACATTTTTTGCCATTGAATTTTTTATTTATAATTTAGAAATGCCTGCTCAATTATGGCAGTTTTCTTTTTTTATCCTAGTTTGAGGGATAAGACATGGCAGGGTAACCAAATTAACATATGTTTGTATTAAACATAGGCAATTGTCATAACTGCTAGGACACATACAAGAGGAACAGTAATATGACCTGTGTGTGTGTGTGTGTGTGTGTGTGTGTGTGTGTGTGTGTGTGTGTGTGTGTGTGTGGGGAGGGGACAGGACAAACATATTTTCTTGGACACAGGGGGTCCTTGGATAAAGGTTGAGAATCAGTGTTAGATTATAGGGGCTTGAGGAACTGTGCCCCGCTTTGACTCTCCCTCTCTTTCTCCTTTGCTCTCCTTGCAGTATTTCCATTCTCTCTCTCTGTGTCTCACTCTAACTCACTTTTTCATATTCTGAGCTCCTGCGGGGTGGGGGCTTCTTTTTGGAAACATGCATTTGTGATATAAGGATGTTTGTATGTATGCTAAAGTTGCACAGATGGAATTTCAAGCTTCTAGCAAATAAATACATTGCATCCACATATGAAATTGATGCATGGTTTAAAGAACAAATTGGGCCTTATTTATGCAAGTGTTTTCTGTATTTCACAGTCTTCAACACTTTAAAAAAGGCATGAAAAAACTCAAATGTGAAACACACCAATAGTATTCCACATAAAGAAACATAAAGATACAACATGAAGAAATGGTGAATAAGCAGAGATATCGTCATCATGCAGCTTCTTTCACTTTATTCTGTGTCGTGTCAGGAAACCCAGGCAAGTCACCAGCCAATTTGTTTACCTCTTCATGAGTACATCATAGCCCGGAATGTTTGTCGATTCACATTACTAACTACAGGTCTGTTATTAAGTGACGTTCACTCACAACATTTACACCTTATGCCATAGCACTCAAAATGGCTACCTCTGCTTTAATGGCATGTGTTTTGGGCAATTTTCGCCTTCCTTGATAAAGGTATTTTTTTAATTCAAATTATTAGCGACTTTTGTCATTGCTTCAAATGTGCACGTATTGCAGAAAAAATATGTAAAGAGTGTGAGGAACATTTCTCCAAAGCTGTGTTAGGTGACGGAGGCACAATGTACTGTAGAAACATTTCTATTAGAGA
This sequence comes from Gymnarchus niloticus, assembly GCA_009936485.2. Lineage (NCBI taxonomy): Eukaryota > Metazoa > Chordata > Actinopteri > Osteoglossiformes > Gymnarchidae > Gymnarchus > Gymnarchus niloticus. Next base: position 26,062 of record JAACJT020022813.1, on the reverse strand, counting down.
AGAGTTTCCAAGACTTTCTAAGGGTGGTATAGACCATCATTAAGTTTAAATCTGATGCTTCAGCTAATTGTTTTTTTTTACATCTGTGAACCTGACACCATCACACACGTTATTCAAAACACTTTTCAACAGAAGTTTCTCATTTTTGACAGTTTTTCCAAACCAAATTATTGAATTTGTTCTTAATTTATGACACTGGCTCTCTCTTAATTGATAATGTTATAAAAAAATGTAATTCTACATGGGTAAATTCTACATACATAAATCGACGGTTATGTCATACAAACCTGACGGATTGTTTTGAACTGATAGTCATTTTATGTCTCCCTGCCCACAGTACTGCATCACAAGAAGCAACTGAAATGTCTTTATTGGAAAAAAAAAAGTAATATTGCATTGGAGATAAGTCATACATAATTGACAGTAAGAAATATGGATTTCAAATGTAGATAGCACTTGTGTTGATTAGATGTCTACTCTTTGTCCATGCCCTCCCCACATTGTTTTTTCTCAGATAATTCTTCTGTGCCAGTTGTATCCCACTGATGGTAATGTTTACGTACATGTGTATTCTATACTTTAAAGTGGAGATGCATTGCCTCATGACAGATCGATATGACAATGCAATAAAGTTTGTGAGCATAACATCAGTCTTGTCTTCTCTGTGTTCTAATCTGAATTCCTTTCAAACGTCTACAAATAAAAATTTGACCGAGCTTGACTACAGATGAGCTCCATGCTCAAAGTCGATTTGTTCATCATTATTATTACAGTGATGCTGCCCTCTGTGTCAGATGGCATCTTACCCTTTTGACTAAGCAATGCTACTCTCATTTTAGAGCTTGGTGTTGAGATATGCATACTGTATTTCCTGTAAAAAAGAATAACTAAAACATACCGGTGAAGAGTAATTATACTTACAAAACCTATGCAAGAAATTTCAATACAGTTCAATTAGTAGCAATTGGTTGAATTACAACACACAAGGGCTAAATGAGTTGAGAATAATCAAGAGAAAAGTAAGTGCGAGTCAGTAAATCCATTTAATGTTAACATAATTATGCAGAACTGGGGACTTAAATGTGAAGGATGCAGTATTCGTTTAGTACACTGGCATTTCAAATTTTGGGCTATTTTCAGCTTCCGTTGGGTGAGTTTTAAACAAACTGGACTGGAGATTTTTGCTGGATCTGGCAACACCATACAAACACAGAGAACTTATCTACCACTTAACATAACTTAAGATCAAATTCAAGTCAATTTAATTGTCAGTCCACGTACAGTATATATTCATCATACATACATGTGATGAAATTTCGTTAACTCCAGGGTTGTAACAATAACATGGGATCATTCCATATTGAAAGTTAAAATTTTATGCCCCAAACTAAACATGACATCATTTGTCCTGAATTTTTGTTTACCTCCCAACCAAATTATATTTTCTTTGTTCTGTCAAATTTTTCTACCCATTAAATAATGATACCTTAACAATGTAATTTCCCCGCAACCTCCTTTACTCAAAATCTGATTGGATGTTATGAACGTTTGTGCAGTGTTTATGCTACCCATTTCGTTATACTTTGAGAACTATACTCATTACTTCCATCACAGTATTTGTACCATACGTACATAATTCGAGGTTTGTGCTTGTAATCAATACATGAGGTAGATGCAGATCCAAGAGCAGACCCGGGTCCTTTATTCGAGGTTAAAAAACAGACAAGGTCAAAGCCAGAGTCGACAAGATTTCCAGAAGCCAACGGAGTATCCCAATACGCAGTCGTGACCACAGGCAAAAGTGGCTGATATCCAGATTTAGCAATCAGCACAGCAAACAAATCCAAAAAACAAGAGGCAAAAGGGCAAAGTCGGAGAATAAGCAAAAAACAGGCACAGGCAGCCTTTCGCAACAACGAGAAATGCTCAGAATGGGTTGAATAACACAATACCTCACAGAGAGTCAAGGGAAGAGGGGGCACTTTAAAAGGTGTGACTTAATAGGAATCAACTGTGGTCAATATTCTGGTAATGAGGAATGCTGGTAGGTGTGGGGTGTTCAGTGGGTGTTGACAGGGCAGGAGATGGGCATGGTTGACGTGGTTGGTATGGGTTTGACAGTGGTATATTTATTTCAGTTTTATACTGTATGTGTTTAATGAGATTTGCATTGCGTTTGCAATATATATATATATATAAAGTGTGACATTTTTTGGTTTTAGTGAATCTCATTTCAGTTTAGGCAAAAGCAACACATCTGATAAAGCAGCATGTTCTGATAGATTCTGTCTGCCAAAACTTGCTGCTATTACTTTCGGTTTTCACCGCAGTAAAATCTGTCCCCCCCTCCGAAATTCATCTGAGGGTATGGCATCGTTTACCACAACTCCCTTGGAAAACAGTCTTTATTTAGCACAGGATGAACGGGCCCACTCATGTGACCAAGGGCCCGTGTTTCTGTTCACTGTGAAGTAATGCCAATCTTACCTTTTCTTCCCATTCACCTCTGATCACTTCAGCGCCTTAGTTCTTCTTTGCCACAGGATATACTTTAGCATAGAACCAACCAAGGCGATTGACTCAGGAGGACAAAAAACCTGGACTGAGCTTCCCTCAGTACATCATAAATAACTGAGGTTCTGATACTTCCAGAAAGTGAGAAAGGATAGATTTTCAAACTAATAAAAGAAACATCATCCAAGGCAGCTGCTATCACTGGCCCTTCACTAGAGGTCCCTCAGGAGCCAGCCACAGATCTGAGCTCTCGTTTTCTTTCACCCCCCCCAATCCACCTTTCTGTCCTTCTCTCTTAGCCAGCTGTCTTGGTGTCACAGCCCGCTCCTCATCTCCCTGGTGGTGAAGAGAAGGCATCGGGGCTAGAAGACAGTCCCTTGTGAAAACCACAACCTTCCCTAACTGATCTCTGAGCACCCCTCGGCAGCTCTGTGCACTCGTTCTATTTCATCAGCTGAACACTTGGTTCAGATCATTTCGGGCTTGAAGATCAGAGGATTGAATCGCTGTTCAACCAGAACAACCAGCCTTGCTGCACTCTTACCGCACTGGTTGTGCTTCAGTAAAAGCATCCCTGTGTAATCCACCCATTCATCACCACCACCTATCCAGGGTTGGTTCATGGTGAGCATGGAGACAATCCCAGGAGACCCAGAGCACGACACAGAGCAGACGGAATGTCAGTGAATCACAAGGCACAGGGTCCTTTGTGCCTTTGGCCAGTCAGTAGAAACCCCACACAAAGCTTCATTTAAAATTATTATAATGTTAGTAATCTGTATCCACAGAAGCACAGTTACAACAGAAGCTAAATATTTGTTTGGTTTTTTTTTTATTCAATAAATTGCATTAATGTGTAGAGTTTTATATCTTGGAAATCTACACACCTGATGTGGTGTGAATATTTGTAACAGACAACAAAATGGAGAAATTTCAGTCACACTGAATGGAATAAAATTAATGAAATTTTAATTGACTCGTGATGCCTGGCATTTCCTTGAATCTCCATCTCTGTGGCCAGGGGCCTGAGTGTGTGGGGTCTGAGGTTCTCCCTATAGCCCAGAGACATGACGTTCAAGTGCATTTCTGACCCCAAAACCGCATCCAGGTCGCACGTACCATCCTTGGAGAACTTACGTGTCTCAGCCCACCCTCACACCTACTAGGCTAGGCTGCAGATCCGAGAGACCCTAATTTTGAAAGTGGTTACAGCAAATGCAGCAGTGATTAGGCAGTTACTGTATGCTGTAGGAATTCCACCCTTCAGACGGCCGTCATTTTAATCACCACAGAGCCGAGTTGTGCCACCATTCTGCGCTCTATGAAAGGTATTAATAGATTTGACCTAGGGGTGTAGGTGGTAAAATTGATGTTGTTACATAATGACAATGAACATTAAAGCAACCGAGGGGAACTTATTTCTCTGTCTGATTGGTAGACGACAGGTCTGCTGTCTGAGTCAAGCACTTGTTTCGTATAAGAGATTTAATAGCAGCATGGCCATTGTTGCCATAGAGCTGATGAATTGCAGCTGATTGTGGTTCTCAGTCGCTGACGGGGTTGGGGCCTGCAGGTGTGCCTCCTTTAAGTATCGGAACCTGTGATGTCTGATTTAAACTCTTCACTCCCAGAATCAGAGAACTAATAGTTAATACGGAACATGCTGTAACCGTCAACCATTAGAAACATAACGTATCACACAAGTAGACGTCGTATTAAGACCAAGAATAGTATGCAAACGCTTAGCTACAAAAGCGAAGTTGATCACGTCAATAATAATCGGAATTTTTTCAGTGATGTATTTTGTAAGCCAACACGTTAAAAAAAAAAAATCGTACACAAAATGTCAACATTTCTCTTTCGACATTTGGCGGCCGTTTTTCTTAACGTCTGAACGCTCCGTTTTCATGCCTCGTGCATGCTTTTCCGTTACACTAATTTAGCAGACGCTTTGCTCCAAAGCGACGTGCAGCGAGGCAAACACGACACGTCACTTAAGTTTCTATCAAAGTTTCACCTTAATTTCTCTCAAAAGTTACTAAAAGTAACGTAATTTATACTTTCATATGGAATTGCCATGCAAATTTCTAATAAAAGTATCTCGCGTCATTCATTCGCATACCGCATCCACAACGTTAATCGTACTGCGGCGGTTATAGTATGTTTTGGCGCCATCTACAGGCTATTTTCCGGAGTTGCGCTATGTTAAAAATAAACACACCAATCAGATGTGACTGTGGGAAAATAACGACGATTACGGTCTTTAAGAATGTAAAATGTAGGCAGCCACCATTGCCACCAACACACACCACCACCGCCACCATTTCTGAGAATGAAATATCGTGTAAATTGTGTGCATGAGTGAAGAAGCTGATTTAAATTAAGCAACTCAGTATTCAAACGAACTTTACACCTTTGGCATGCCGTGAATACTAAATTAATGCCAATATTGCAAATATAAAACATGACATGTGTTTGGCAAATGAAGAAGTGCCACCTGTCTTTCTCTCTCCCAAAGACAGTGGTAGACTATGCATAAGTAGCAGGTTTGTATAAGCTATGGGCTAAATCTCTATAAGCTCATGATCAAGTATAAAGCAGAAGAAAATTCATACCAAGTCTTCTATTTATTGTCCAAACATCAATGGAACAAAATACAGTCGACGTGTTTTGTTTTTTTATTCTTATGCTTCAATACATGCTTCATTTGGAAACAGACTTCCTGCATTCACATGTTGCAAGAACCCAGTGGAAAGCCTTGAAATTCTTCCAGCCCAAATCTGGCCTTTCCTGTGGGAGAGTCTGAAGTGAGAACTGCCTCATTCAGAAAGCGGCTCCGTGTCTGTTAGAGAGCTTAATTAGGCGACACCTGCCTTATTCTCTCCTAAATTTATTTGGTTAGATCATTTATAATAATAATAATAATAATTACTATTATTATTATTATTGCTGATGTAGTTGTTTGCTAAAAGGCAGGAGTGTGCCTACGTATGAGACATGCTTTGGAGACAACTGAGAAACCCAACAATAAAGTAATGGGTTTTTAAGAGCAATGGTAGTGATTTCCCATACATGAAAACCCCCCACTGCTTCCGCCTCCCTATCACGCGTGTGAGCGCACTGCACTGGACCTGCTCTCCAGCCTGCGAAATTAGCCCGCTGACACCGAGCTTTTGACAGGTGCAATCAGGGCTAAATATGAGGAAAAATCTCTACAGTCTGAGACGCTAACGAATGCGAGAGAACTCCTGCAGTCTTAGGTGGGGCTTTAAATACAACAGATGGGCAATAAATGTCAAATTATGCAGCTTTGTGGGGTATAAAAAGATTAAATTTCCATTAAATGGTTTCAGTAGCCACCTCATCAGTTAGGCTAGACTCTAATATAGAAACAGTGACATATATTAAACTATGTGAAGTTTAATTCGTTCTGAGTTTATAAAATTTCAAGGGATAACAGTTCCTTGAAGAATGTCCCCCATACGCACATGCCACCACCTACAAGGTATGTGTGTGTGTGTGTGTGTAGGATGAAATGACTTAAAGATTATATTTGAAGAGAACAGTGTTGCAGATTTGCAGCGCATTCATGTTGAGGTTACTACTCGGTATAGGTTTCAGATCTGGTGACTGGGGAGGCCATTGAAGTACCCTGAACTCATTGTCATGGCCACAGACCCAGTTTGAGATGACTTGTGCTTTGTTACAGGGCGCATTATGCTGCTGGAAGTAGCCATTAGAAGATGGGCAAAATGTGGCCATAAAGGCATGGACATGGTCAGCGACAATACTCAGATAGGCTGTGACATTTAAACAATGCTCTGTTGATACTAGCAGACCCAATGTGTGCCAAATAAACATTTCCCACAACATTAGACTTCAGGAAGTCCAGTGCTGTCCACTCCCCACTTCACGCCAAGGGCTTAGTGGTTGAGCCAGTCTAGAAGACCAAATTTCTCAGGGTTCAGCTGGCAGACGACCTCAACACTAACTCCCTGGCAAAGAAGGTACAGCAATGGCTCCACTTCCTGTGGTGGCTGAAAAGGGCCACTCTTCCTTCACCCATCCTCACTACCTTCTACAGGTACACTGTATACTGACCAGCTGTGTCACTGCCCATTATGGTAATTACAGCATCTCTGACCCCAAAACCCTGCAGTGGATAGTGCAAACAGTGGTAAAGATGATTAGGACCTGTCTGCCTTCCACCCATCATCCAAAAATGCTCCACCTGCAAAGCCTCCAGTATTGTGGAAGACCCCTCCCACCCTTTACATGGTCTCTTTGCCCCCTGCTTTCCCGTAGAAAGTACCTGAGCATCCATTCCAACTCCATCAGGCACTGCAAAAACTTTTTTCCTGCAAGCTGTCAGGCTCCTCAACAGCCTTTTGCCTCTTTGTGGGACACTAACTTAATTGCACAGCCCTGTTCCCCCTCCCCCCACTTTGCACTAGCCCCTTTTGGGATTTACCTACTTGAGCACAGTCTGCTACTCTGTCAGTGTTGCACTGATACAATGCACATCAGCTGCTGTATGAACAGTCTATTGTTTACCTGTGTCTAATTATTGTTTCATGTATACTGACCGTGGTGGATCACTTTTCCACAGCAGCCCACTTTATTCCCCTATCCAAGCTGCCCACGGCCCCCGAGACGGCCAAGCTGGTGTTACAGCACACTGTGCGGCTCCATGGTTTCACCTTGGAACCCACCGTCGACACACCTCTGGTCCGTGTGGCTATGTGATGTTGCCAGTTGGCCTGACGCAAGGCTCACTGATCCATCCAGTGGGCTAATGACTGCTAAATCCACCAGACGTTGTCGTACGGCCAGGCTCTTCCATCTCGAGGACCAGATATGGTTGTCGACTCGTGATCTCCCTTCTAGGGCGGAGTCGGTCAAGCTGGGATCCCACTACCTGGGCCCGTTCTGGATCACCCGACGGATCAACCCAGTCACCTACCAACTGGCTCTTCCCTCCACCCTGCGTGTCAACCCTAAATTCCATGTATCCCACCTTTTGCCCGTTGTGTGCGGCTTCATGATGTTCACGCCAAATTCAGACCCTGTCAACTTTGTCTCAAGACCCATGTTTTTCAAATCTTTAGCTGTGCAGTTTTGGTGAGGCTGTGCCCACTGTTGCCTTAGTTTCCTATTCTTAACTGACAAGAAGTGGGCCTCAATGTGGCATTCTGCTGTTGTAGACCATTCACCTCATGGTTAAATGTGTTATGTGTTCAGAGATGCTTTTTGACTCACCACTGTTGTAAAGAGTGGTTAATTGAATTTACTGTAGCTTTCCTGATAACTCAAACCAGTCTGGTCATTCTCCCCTGACCTCTCTCATCAACAAGGTATTTCCGTCCACAGAACTGCTGCTTACAGGATATTTGTTTTTTGCCCCATTCTCAGTAAACTTCAGTCATTGTTGTGCCTGAAAATCAATAGTTTCTGAAAGACTCAAACAATCTTGTCTGCACCAACAGCCATGCTCTTGTAAATTTCACTCAGATCATGCTTTCCTCATTTTGATGCTTGACCTACCCATTAACTGTAAGCCCATGGTCAAATTGTCTGCCGAAATACCTCGGGGCACCACAGCAAACTCACAGGGGCTCACGGGATATTGAAATTTTGGAGGGAACTACTTAATAAAGGGAACTGTTGGGTGCTTCTCTTGACCTAGGGGTGATGTGAAAAAAACAGACATACGAATTTAAGGTCGCCTAGAACAGAAAAAGTTTAAGAACCTCAGGAATAAGCTTTTAACACGTCTATATGATTTTATGCACTGAGCTGCTGCCGCATGATTAGCCGATTAGAACTTTGCATGAATGAGCAGAGGTACAGACGTACCTAATAAAGTAGCCGGTAAGTGTGAATGAGTGAGTGTATGTGTGCATGTATTACAGGGTGAACTCAGGTAATAATAAATCACACAAGTTAACACTAAAAAGTCCCAGATCAACTGAGCTCATCACACACATATTATACAGGTATAGTATTATAAAATTCAGATTTTTATTGACTTTCATTAATTTATTTATTAGAGACGCTTCTAATGCATTTATGGAACTATTAGTATTATATTAGATTGTTTCTTCATTTGCGGCTGTCGACCTAACAAAGTAAAATGGATCCAAACTATTGCATACGTTAAATAATGAAACCTAATCCAAGGCATTAAACTGCACACTGAATAACATTTTATTAATAAGAATATTTTAATATTCAGGAATTAAAATTCCGGTTGTCGTTCACTTTAGCATGTACAGTAAACACACCAAACTGTAACATGATCTGCTGTTGTAGGGGGATTCCATGTGTCCAGGAAGGAAACACACAAACATGAAAATCAGCCAAAACCTTTCAGACTCAACATGGCCGGTAAGGTAATATGGACTGGCTGCAGGCTGACCAGTACCTGGACTGGTCTGACTGGCAGTCTGGGGAGTCTTTAAGGGTTTACTTCTCCTACGGGCAGCAGGAACATAGTCAAGGCGGATACCACCTCCTGGGAGGAAGGTATTTTTATCTGTGACTTTTGTCACCTGGTGATCTTAAGGTGTAACTTCATGTCAGGTTTTAAGCCCGCGTCAATCAACGCAAGCGCATCGCTTGTGTATGAAAGGAAAGCGGCAGCCAGGTGCGCCAGAACTTCGGTCCTCCTCCCCGTAGTGCCTGACAGAACGGCGGAATTCGCCGTGTTATTTCTGGACTCGGCGTAACCTTCCGATTAAACGAGGACTCCGCGAAAACTTTCGCCCGTCTTCGGTTTAACGAGGCCAAACGAAAGTAAAGCCGAGCGACCACCTCCAGCGAGAGACTGAAATCCGATTGGCTAAAGGACGGCGACTGACGAACGTGATTGGCCACGGGACGATGGTCAAGGAATGTGATTGGCTGAGCTGCCCTCGTGGGATTTAATGCTACTTGTTAGTCTTACTGTAAACGGTGCCATGGAGGTCTGGGTTGTTGATATCGGCCTTCATGGTCAAATCGCAATATAACCACCTGCTCGTTTTTGAACATGTCTGCTTACCTTCGATAATTTTGCCGCATTTGCCGCATTCCAAAAAAAAATAGCTTTGCATTTTGCAGTTCCAAGTCTTGGCTGCAGTGGATAATGCAGTTTTCAATCTGAGAAAAGATGTAATCTCAGTATAAATTAAGTATATGATCGAGGGTATTGTACTTTTGGAAACAGGTAGAAAATATGAATGATGCAGTTTCTGTGAACATCACAAAACTGGTGTGTAGTAAAGCCCCCCCCCAAAAAAATGCAACATGGTATCTGGCGAATGCCTTGGGTGTTTTTATGGTTGCTGTAAAGGTTACATCACATTAAGTTACCTGAATGGAATGTGACGAATATGGCCGCGTCTTATTGACAACACTGCAGGGTGTTGCATTTTTGCTGGGTGTGCAGATTTACCTCTGAACGATTCTTTGCCAAACTAAATACAAGCGGCATTAAAACTGAAGTCGAGGCACACATACTCAGAGGAAACGAATTTGCTGAGTTAAGGCTAGTTGTAAAAAGAAAAGAAGAACGATCTAAGATCCTGTTTGTGCGTATAATGGAGTGCCAAAGGCTACCACTTACCAAGGCTGTACTTACGACACCATGTTCCAAACCAGCCGCTTCAACGGCCTTTAACAATTAAGTTACAGTATGTCCTACTAAAAATGTCACGCACCACTATCAAACATCCCCAGCAACGTGGTAATCAAATAAACAAGATCACCTCACATTCCTATATATAGGTGTATATTCATCTGTGTTCCCACTGAGGTTACCGTGAAGTAGTGATGCCTTCACTACATCTTAAAAGAAGAGAGTGATTCTAGGTTCTGGTGTGTTTTTCTGTTTTGGTCATGCTTAAAGACAGCCTGTGTGCAGTGGTTATTCTGGTTACTTGGTACCCTGGGCGAAACCACCCCGAATTTTCACAACTGCGGGGGGTTCCCCATGGCACCCCCGACCGATGGTGCCCTGGGCCGTTGCATTGATCTGCCCCTGCGTGTATAAACAGCTTAGATGTCCAGATTAGAATCATTCTTATTGAGACGCCTTAGAGCAGGGACATGGGCTGAACCACGAGTGTCCCCTGGACCCAAAGCATCCTGGCATGCTGGTGAAATAATGACACCAGAATTCATGTGGCTGTATGGTACTCCTCTGAAGGGCTGTCAGTAGGGTGACCATACATTCTCTTCTTCTTATACCATGTCCTCTCTTTGGGACCTACAAAATGCTTCTGGCCAGGATTTGTAAATCGCCATGGTTCCACCAATTACCTGAAACCCCCCCAGCCCCAAGCTCCCACCCACTGTGGGTGTCCATCTGCCACATGCCACCATCCTTCCCCATGTTTGGCAGTTTAAAGACTTTAATGAAGATGCTATGCTGATGCAAGAATTATCACGATCACTGCTGGGGCACTGATGCTTCGGAAGTGTCATTTCAGCTGCTGTTGTTGCCAATCTTGGAGTGACTGGGTGTCACTGTCCGCAGCACGGTCTAAGCTTTTCAGATTTCATATGCCCGAAAGGTCAGGGTTTCAAACATTTCCGAAAGGCAAGACAAGTTCATTTATAAAGCACAAATAGATCACTGGACAATAGCAGAAAATAATTATTCTTTTAGCTTGAACTTGAAAACCGTTGGGGCGTATTTGAGATCTTCGGAGAGCTGGTTCCAGTAGTGGACTGCATAATGGCTAAAAGCCATTTCACATGTTTGATAAACTCTGACCGTCACTACCTGAAACAAACAGAATGACTAACGTGGATTAGCTTGGCTCATTCAGCGCACTCTGCCGATTTTCCAAATGCCGATTTTAACAAATGGTGCGACGTCTTGAAAAGTGGTACGTCAAAAGATTCCAGAGAATATACATTCACGTTACATTCATGTAATAGGTAGCTTTTTTGGGTGAAATGGAAATGTTCTTGCTTTTATGTTTATTTACCCTCCTCGGTGTTGTTCTGTAACGTGGAAACTGTCTCCCGGCACTCCGATCGGGCTTTTACCATGGGGTCATCTCTGTGACAGCACATCATTTCCTACCTTGATGCATCTGTGAGGAAGTCATAAAATTACTGTTATTACTCCTGCTGCATGGCAACACCCACTCTCATCACCAGATTATGGTTATTGACTAACGGCACTGGCTTCTGAGAGCTCGTTGATTAAACCGCCACATTGCCTGCTTATGGAAGCATGACCCCGTGTTTGCGTGACATCAGTCAAGGGCTTATGAGTTCACCTACAACTGCACGTGTATGAGCATAACCTGTGTGCATCTTTATGTTCTGTAGGCCAGAGGTGGACTAGTGGAAGACAGCCTCACTTGTCTAAGACCTCAGCTTAGCTCCAGCCTCCCACCATGAGTGAGTACCTGGGGTTGCCTTGCAATTACTCATAACCAGCCGGTGTTACGTCGCATGCTTGAAAAAGCCTTACCCAGCAAGGATTGTGCTTTATGTGGGAAGATTGTTTTGGTTACCAAAATCATTAAACGTACTTAATGTTTCAACTCATGTCCTCCTGACTTTGATGCATGGCTGAGCAGTGCATGATGGGATACGAGCACGGCCTGGATTTATGCCGCATACAAACGTAGCAGCCGGCGATTTCCGCTTCCTCTTGAAAAAGGCTTCACTGTGTCAGTGGCATGATAATCCAAGTCTGGACAGTATAAAAACAACCCAGTAATTCAATTTGCATAATCCCTCTGTGCATCCCTCCGTGTAAATGGCTGAGTGAGTGAGGTGATGAGGTGAAATTGTTTCAGATCATGACTGCTATAATACATGATACTAACACTCAGGTCGGACTGAGTGTTTCACTCCGGCGTCCGTTGCATCTTCAAATGGTTGCTGTATCACATTTTTATATTCTCTCAATCGTTTTTACGATATCAATATGACAATATCACGTACTCTAGGAATTTGGGGGAATTACTTTTTGGCTTGCTCTCCCCATGCTACTTGCTGTTTTTAATGGGGACACCAAACGTGTGTGTGTGTGTGTGTGTGTGGGCCTGTGTGTGTGTACATGTGTGTGCGTGCATGCTTGCATGCTTAGTAATGAACACAAAGGCAGAAAGGAGAGTTTGGGAATGGGCAGACAATATTGATTTATGGCGGCACTCTTCCCGTGCAAAGGTTTCCCTTCCTTCATGCATGGTTCTTTAAAGTCTGGAATGTGTCCACGTTTCCATCTGAAGATACGCATTTAAATGCGTCTTTGAAGGGCCTTGATTAGTTATCCGTCGTTTTTGAAACATTAACATTCTTTTCTGAATGCTAAGTTTATTCAGTATTTTGAACTGCTTGGATAATGTGCGAGGTTTTCTGTGGGTAAACAAAGCTATCTGAGGTCTGAAATGTCATTTCAGCAGCGATGGCACAAGTGACATCATCCTCATCAGGGACAAAACCTGCGGTGGGCAGAAGTATCTCAACCTACCATTGAATGCTGGTGGGGTTTTGAAGCCTCATTTGCCCCATCGCTGCTGAACTTGTTATCTGCAGTTTGTCAAGAACAGAGACCTCTAATTTGACCCAAAGTACAGACATAGTGAAGCAACCACGGCCATCAAGGACGTTTAAGCGTGGGTGGCTGTGTTCAGTGTGCAGTCAAAGTATTAAACAGGAAGTGGCCAAATGGCAGATGAAGATATGACTTGTTGTCAAGGCTACTGATTTTCCTTAGGGGTATTTATCAGGAGCCCTGCTTTATTTCTGAATATCTGTTTAACTGTTCATGTACTGCATGGAAGGAATTTCAGGATCAATGTTCACACCTCGCTGAGAGCATGGCTGTGTATATTTGGATTGTTTTCTGTTATTTTATATATCACCATTTTTCCTAGTTCTGTCTGTAGGTGGTTCTGTTTTCTAGGTTCCTTAATCCACAGCAGTACGAGTTACAGAGGCAGTCTGAAAGAGACCATCGTCAGCTGAGGGGTTTATGCTGCAGACAGGTTTCACACGCGGTCCGCCATCTCTGCTCATGGTCTCCATCGCCCTAATCCATCTCCCAACACTTGTGGTTCAGGCGTTCCACACATTCCGTATATCTCAAGAACATGTCTGCAGGTGCCAGATTTGAGGTACGTTAGGCTGATGAGGAAACACTTTCCAGTACGGGTATGAGCTGTGGGTGCGAGAACATTGTAAATAGCTGTGTGTTACAGATGGAACCCATGGCAGGTGTGATACGGTGACCAGTTTTTTATTTATTTTTTTTTTAATTAGCCATGCACTGTTTTTCCTTTTAAAGGAGGTTAATTGAATTGTTCGTTGCATAACACAGCGGTACACTCCACTCTTTGTCATTGACATATCGAGGTAATTTACCTAATTACCGTCCCCCACAGCGGGTGGAGATTTATACGGTAGCTGCTCAAGTTAATTGACTATAGATGAGTCATAGGCAGCGGACAAGATGGGGGGGAAAACCTCCCGTGTTGTTCCGGAAGTGCCAGAGATGTGCAATTTTTGCTCATTTTCCACCATTCCGCCATGTGTGTTTTAAAGCGCACACAAGCTGCCCTGGCAACAGAGAATAGGCATGATAGGCAGAGTGGGGCCATCTCAGGTTAGGGTTCATGCTGTTTTACACCTGACCCAATGATACAGGTTAGAATTGACTTTGGAGGAGAGTGCCTAAGAATCAGCATAGGCCACCGCCTCAGAGCTGTGTTTATCCTTGGGTCTACCTTCCAGAGGATACCCTGCACCCTGGCCTCCGGTGATTGTCTGCTTGAAGGCTCCTTCAGACAAACTGGCCCAGCTGGGAAGTTTGGCCCTGGCCTAGTACAAGTGTGTATGCCTTTACCTATGGCCTTCTATTCGGTGCCTGTTACTTGCTTCGGTTGAATGAAAACCTTCCCACTTTTAGAACTGGACAACCAGAAGCAGGGCCAGGTGCTCTAAACGTATAGCGGTCGGACATCTTCTAAAGCACAAGTCTTCTCTAAGGGATAACCATGCACTGTGAATATGCCTGGGTACATTTCAGCATGGAGAGGGATCCCAGACCCCTTTGGCAGATGCCCAATGACGAGCTCATTGCTCTGTCCTCACTTTGCCGGAAGCGATTGAAAACTGTGGAGAATGAACACACAGGAGTCTGCCTCGTGTTGTCTCTATTATGAAAAGAAGGCTAAGCCAGGATTCAGAGTAAAGATATAGCCTTAGTAATGTTGTTAAAAACCCAAGTATCAATGTTAAAGTAAGTCTAGATGAAGCCTTTCACTGATGTTGGCTCTAGAAACTGTCCTGAGTACAGTTTTCTAGCAGCAGTGCAGCATGTTTGGCTGGTCTGGATGTCCCTGTCTCCTCCTCCCTGCTCTCCTCATGCTGATCTTTCCTGTCATACTGACAGCTTCCTGCTTCTCATTTTTTGCGCCCCCTGGCTCTGGCTGACATACTCACTCACTCACTGCAATAGCAATTTCCTCTCGCAATCTCTTTCTCCTTCCATCACACAGTGCCAATCTGTGACAGTTACTGTAGGCTCTCCTCCACCTTTAATGCAACACTTTGCCTGCCTCTTCAGGGGCCTTTTCCAGCCCTGTCCTGCTCAGGTGGGGGCACCGCAGTGACGGTAGCCTCTTCCCTGGCTGTTTTACTCCAGAACAATAACTCCTTGTCTCAGGTTCAGGAATGATCCTCTCTGAGTAACTATGTTTCATTTGTTTTGGTTCTAAAATGTTCAGTCACTTGATGGGATATAGAGAACAAAAATGGAAAATAAGCACATTTTCATATGCGTAATAACTGAAGAAATATCTTAATAGGAATAAGAACATTTGCATAGTAAAGCAATTAAGAAACTGTTTATGAATTGTGAGTGTGTACAGGTGCTTTTGTTTGATATAGTATATGGTATTTTTTCTTTCTATTGATGTATATGTTTGTTCACAGGTCATGTTTGTGTATCTGTTGATGAACGTGTCATGCTGATTTCCTCCCACACTGCAAAGACGAGCACGTAGACTAACTGGTGTCTCCAAATTGCCCCATGGTTTCCGATTGTGTGTGGGCCCCACATTGGGCTTTCATCCTATCCAGGGCGAAGCCATGCCTTGTGCCCTATGCTGCCTAAGTGAGTGGGCAGAGTCTGTTTGGGAGCTTGTCATCCTGTATATAAATTGGTGTTAAGTTCCAGTGGAACCTCCATCTCTGGATCAGAGGTCAAACCAACAGTGCCTGACTTTCACATCCAGTGACATTGCAGTTAAGTACAAAAAAACTTCCTGAAAATAATACCGTATATTACATACAAATAAGGAGGCCTCTTAGCCTACAATGGACAGATAGCTATGTGTGTCAGCAAAGAACTCGTAGTTTTAAAAATAATTTTCTTTTGTATTTTTAAGGATTGGTAGGTGGTATATTAATAGATTTTAAAATACCCACGATCTGTCAAGAATTTAGTAACAATTACGCTGGTCAGGTATTAAAGGTTAATTAGAAGTGTGCGTAAATTATTTTAATAAGCTACCTGTAATTTCAGTTTCTTTATAAATTTCTTATTAGGATGCAATTACCCAGGCTTTAATTTCCGTAATTCCACATGGTTTTTGATGGGCTCCTGTCTGCCTAAACTCTTTTTAAAAATAAAAAGGAATTGTTCTTGAATTTAGATTAGGAAGTTATCTCCGGAGAATACTCGTTACCGACGTTTGTACTCCGATGTCACAGCAGGCATTTAATGTATCACAGCTGTACTCAGTCTCTGTCTGTTTTACCAAGAGGGAGTGGGTATTGCTCTCTACTTTTAGCTCTCATAATTGTTTCATTCCACGTTAAGAAATATTACTTTTAATGGCTGCTGCGCATGTCTACCACACTCCGATGATTTATTGCACGATGGAGGTGGACAATTAATGTGCAAATTGAGGGCGCCTTCCCTGCTCATAAATAATCGGCAAGGGTGTAGATGTATCGGGTGAGTGGGACTTATTGACAAGCATTTGCTTATTCATATTATGCATTTGTGAATCTTCTGTCACTAGCTGTTCTGTGGGCCGTGATGAACGATGTAGTAATCTCATAACAATGGCAGTTTAGTGATTCACGGCTTGCTGCGAGGTGCACTCTGTCAGTTTTTTGTCTGGCTCGCACTGTGCGAGATTTAATTAAGGCTGTTTAAGTGCTTTTGTTTTTGGTAGCTTGAAAAAGAACTCCTCTGGGCTTAGCATTAGTGATAGGCTAAGGATGATGGCTGTAATTACAGTTACCATTAACATTTGTATCAAGGCTAGGGCTAAGTACCATTACAGTCAGTGTTTGGGTTAGGGTTGTCATTAGGTTTAGACCTAGGTCTAGAGGTTGCATTACTTTTAGGGTTAAGATTAGGGTTAGCCTTATGGTTATGATTAATGTTTTTGTTGACATTAGGTCCAAGGTTAAGTTCTCATTGGGCTTTAGGGTTACAGCTAGGTTTGAAATTGGTAAGAAATTTAGAGCTAGAGTAAGATTTAGGGTCATGTATAGCATTACTGGTGACGCATGAGTTAGTTTCAAGTTTGCTTAACAGTTAAAGTTGTCATGGATGGTGATTCTTTGTTCAGTTGTCTGTAGTTCATTACGTTTAATGCCTTTTAACATTTTTGCAGCTTGCTCATCTGAATCAGTGACCTTTCATCTTTCATAACAGTAGAAAAACGGCTGATCATTTTTAGAATAATAATGATGGCTGAACAGCAAGAGGTCCCTGTGTGAAAAGTCAGCTTGTTTTTTTTTTTCAACTCTGTTCAAAGCAGGATGCATCCTACAGTGGAGTCCAGGGTCTGATCCCTGCTCTGATTTATTAGCTGTAGCTGTCTCCAATGAGGACACACACACACACACACACACACACACACACACACACACACACACACACACACACACACACACACACACACACAGCCAGGGGCGGGAATCAGAACTGCAATCCTTAAGCTATTAAGCCAGAGTGTTACTCTTTAAATCTATCCATTTAGAAATCTGTGGTTTTATGGCTATGTAAACATCTTTTTACAGTAAGTCAAAGCCTAAAGGTTTCTACATAAGATGGAAATTGATGATCAGAAGATGTTTGCTGTTGTTACACTTCAATGTTTCTCCCTGCCTAATCCGCCTTTCGTTAAATGCTTCTTTGTGTTACTGTACATTGAGTTGTCGGCTTCTTGGAAGGACAGAGTCTAACGTCACTTTGTCTAAACAAGAAGGATCGCTGCCTTTCTCTCTATCTGGGCCTTGTGGATGAGGATGGAGAGAGTTGTTATATATACAGGAAAAGGCAAAGAAGTGACATGCATAGCAGGAGATCTTTAGCCCTGACGGACAATGAAGAAAACTGTGATGTTTCACTTCACTCTTTAGCGATAACGATTCTGTGGAATGCCATAGAAGCAGCTTGTTTGAAATCTAGTCATACAACATCTACATTACAGACACCTTACCCGTGTGGATCGTGTCCTCTTCCATCCATCCATCTATCCATCCATCCATCTATCCATCCATCCATATTCCATGGCACCTATCTAGGATGGGGTTGCTGTGATTCTGGAGTCCATTCCAGGAAAGATATAACGCATGGCATGGAGACACCCTGGAAAGTATGCCACACACGGTCAGCAGTCCACCGTGAATGAAGACGACGGAGCTTCCAAATAGGCGTGAAGTATGAGGCTGTTGTTGCTGGTGGTGATGCCACTGTAAGTGTAGGTCGATCCTGGAAACGCAGATCTCGCCACAACTGGAGCACACGAGGCTTGGATCAGGTGGCTGAGGTCTCTTTGGTGCCGGTCTTTCCTAAGTTGTACCCATTTTTCCGACAGATAATTAATCCCTTGTTGGCATAGTGAACGCCGGGTGGGTCTGTCAGCCTCAGCTTTCTCTAGGTCCCCAGGCTTGAGGTTACCTTTCTTTGCCATTACGTTGAGTTGATCTTTAAAACACGTCTTTTGACCCACTGGTCTCCTGTTAGTGGCTGGGAGCTGTCTGTGTAGCACCTGCTGGGGCAGATTTGACCTAAGTCTGCGGATGACATGGCCTACCCAGCAGAGCTGACTCTGGGCTAACATAGCTTCTGAACTGACAGTGCTGGTGCATTCAAGGATGTCAGTGAGGGATACGATCCTTCCAGTTGATGCCAAGAATGTTATGAAGTGTCTCCACTGGTGAACGTTGTTGGAGTGGGAGTTGGGAGAGGGAGATATCTCCTTGACAATGACCTTTGCTTTTTGTGTGTTATCCTGGATGCCTAGAGAATCGTTAATATTTGCCACAACATCCAGTGCATGCTGCAAGAAGATTTTTCAATCCACTGTATCAAAAGCTTCAGTTAAGTCAGTAGAGGTGGTGTTAAGGTCCTTTTTATGTTCCCTGCATTTTTCCTGGAGTTGTTGAATAATGAAGATCATATCCACGGTGCTCCTCTCCTTCCCGAAGCCACACTGAGTTTCTGGTAGAACCTTCTCTGTGATGTGGCTGTAAGACAGAACAGCGTGACTTGCACAAGGACTTTGCCAGCAGCAGAGAGAAGGAATATACCACAACGGATACCACAGCCTGCCTTGTACCCTTTTGTTTTGTATATGGTGATCATGTTGCTGTTTTCACCTGCTGCGGGACAGATTCCCTGTCCCATATTTTTTGGATGAGCTAGTAGTTACTTTGTCAAAAGGTACTCTCCTTGCTTTAAGACTTCTGCAGGCAGCCCATCGGGTCCAGGGGTCTTGTTGTTTTTCAGCCTTATTGCTGAGAGAACCTCCGAAAATTCTGGGGGTTCATCAATCAGGGTGGCTAGTGGAAGATTGGTTTGGTGGGTGTATCCCACCATGGGTTTTGAAGCCTCATTTATCCCATCACTAGTCCACACACACAAAGAGGGTGAGACTCAATCCCTCAATTCTTGAGATGTGAGGCTATAGTGCTACCCAGTGTCTTCAACGATGGACAAATTAGAGATCATTTGATGGTGGACCCTTGACCATAGATTATTCTCCAAGTGCCATTTTGGTGCTGTTGTCTTGTGATCAGCTGCTTTCAGTTAATTTAACAGCCAGTTCTAAGCTAGTGGAGACACGGTATGTTTTGCCGCTGGATTTTCGGCGTCACGTGTCAAGTTTGTTCTGAGGCAATAAGTGTCCTGATGGACAGTGCAATAACCAGCCCGAGCTTTTGAATGCCTGCCCTTCATCGATGCTGCATAACAGACACTTGAGGAGAAGGGGAACGGTCCAGCCATGCTGGCATGCTCTAACGTCACAGTAGGAGTCCTGCTCACTTGACAGGAAGTAGAGATATGAACGAGTTGGTCAAATGTTTAGATAGGGAATATGTGATTAAAAAGGTTGTATCCTAAGATTTGATACTGTTCTACATTGAAATATGGCTGATAGTAATAAATATGGAAGAAAGGAAGGAAGGGATCTCATGTTTCTACCTACATACTTCCTTAGTAAGACAAAGTTTTACTTTTACTGGTTAAGATTAAAAACGTAGGTGCACAGTCATTTCCCTCACCATCAACAAACTACTTATCACACTTACCATAATGGTGAATGTCATTTTCACAAAACGATGAGGAACTCCAGACTTATTGTGAGGTCTTTACAGCTGAGATTGCATTAACTTCTGTATGCAGAAGGGAACCGTCATTCAGTAATGAAGAAACGTATGAAGGTCGTCTGCTGTTTAACTGACGGGAATGTTACCTCTGGGCAGTTACTCACCCCTCCCCCCTTCCCCATCTAGGCTTTAGACTGAGGCGTAGAGCTGGGTGAGGATCAGTGTCATTGACCTTCTGTGAAGTGGGGCCTGTTCTAAAAAGCGGGTTTAACCAATCCCAGAGTTAAACCTGAATTCTGATTGGAGATAACTCAAAGCCAGAATTCAGGATTTGTCAGTTGCTGACAAATCAGGAATTTTCTCCAAAATTCTCCAGTCAGAATTCAGTTTTGACTGTAGGATTTGTTAAGCTTGCTTTCTGGAACGAGCCCCTGTTCACTCTCATTTTTTATTGCACCAGCTCTGCTGCTCTGTATTGTTGCTTTTATGTTCTGCACCTGCTCACGTACCCCCCCCCCCCGGAGTGGTCTGTATAGGACCCCCATTTGTCCTCTGGTCTACCTATGTTTCTCCCTCTGCTGTCCTGCTTGTTCACTGTCTGCCTGAGCCCCCTAACCTCCGACACACTCCTGCCTACCTGTACTGTTCCAGCTTCTTTCTGAATTTACATTGTACTGTACCGTATGACCTCGCTCAGCCTGGCTCCTGACCACAGGATGATGGGCTTGACCCTCAGTCTGGCTCCTCTCAAGGGTCTTCCCCGTTCTGGGGGAGGTTTTACTTTCCGCTGTCACCACAGACTTTCTCTGAGGATGTCAGCCCTAGGGTTTTGTAAGGTTCTTAGTGACAATGGAGCTTATTAAAAGTGCTATATTATTAAAACTGCATTGAACTGAATAGCTTTTAATAGCCATGCTGGTAAAGCACGGTCACTTTCAGCTGATCTGTTTTGATCTGAGCTCTCCTGTTATACAACTATAGATCCTTCACTGTTCCATAGATACAGTATTTTTTCACAGCTCAACAAGGGATATTAAAAGGATGTTTGGTCTTGACCAGTACTATCAAATGTCTTTCTCTGTCCCTGTGTGTCTGTCTCTCTTTACCTGTGTGTGTGTCTCTCTCTGTCCCTGTGTCTTTCTGCCTTTACCTGTGTGTGTCTCACTCTCCGTCCCTGTGTGTCTGTCTTGTCTTCACCTGTGTGTGTGTCTCTGTCCCTGTGTGTCTGTCTGTCTTTACCTGTGTGTGTCTCTGTCCCTGTGTGTCTGTGTGTGTTTTTATTTTCACTTTCTCTTTCCTCCAGTATCCATCCCTCTAAGCCCTTCATGATTTTCTCCTTCTTTGTCTTGCTGGACTGTGGGCGTCTCCATCGTTACTGACTTTTCTGCATCTTCTGTTTTCCTGCACATTACCTCGTCTTGGCTCCTGCCCACCTCTGGCTACTCCTTGACCTCCTGGCCCCCTGTGGTACAAGATCCCTGGTTTGGGCCTGTCCAGGTTGCAGTTATGTCTGTGCAATGTAAAAACACACATCCACCAACCCAGGGATGATTTATAGTGGCGCTACTTCACCGCTACAGGAATTCTTGTCTTTGTGTGTGTGTGTGTGTGTGTGTGTGTGTGTGTGTGTGTGTGTGTGTGTGTGTGTGTGTGTGAGGGGGTTATCATTAAGCCCCAGAATATTTTTCATTTCCTTAATGATGGTTTATTTGCATGTGATGCTCTAACCATCTCTCACATTAACTCTGGCTGTACATCACTCACAGCGCAGCGTCATTAGTGGGCGGGGAGCTCTTGGCGTGACCTTCAGGGATCAGCTGACCGCTGATGCGTTTGGTTGAGCTGCCGTGGCGGACTTTGACGGAAGATGATTCCTCAGTCATCGGCGGGTCCCCTGGGGGGAGTGACATGGCCCACAGGCATCAGGTGAAGCCGCAAGGGTGGTCTGCATTCAAAGGGAGGTCGTGGGTGTCCTGTGCATGCCTGCTGCTGATGCTTGACCCCCCCCCGCAGAATGTGATAAGTGATTAACACACTCAGGGCTTCAGATGACTTGGCTTTCTGCTCTCAGTGTGTCAAGCCCAAAACCACAGAGCAGGATGGGTAAAGAAGAGAGCGGGGCCTGGACCTGGTGCCATGTGCCTGAGGCGAGTGAATGAGAACCTCTGGCTGGTCTCTGTGGTGCAGCCAGTCCTGTGGCTTTTCTGTTGCCTCCTGTTACCCCCCCTCAGTTGTTCAGTCCTCTGGATTCGCAGGCAGTCAGAGAAAGCCAAGAGTGGGGGGGGCAGGGGTGGGTACTGCTGAACCTGTGATCGGTAATTTGAAGAGAGAGAGGGAGAGAGAGAGAGAGTGACAGAGAGTGAGAGAAAGAGAGTGAGAGAGGGAGAGAAAGAGAGTCAGAGAGGGAGAGAGAGAGAGTGACAGAGAGGGAGAGAGAGAGAGGGAGAGAGTCAGAGAGAGGGAGAGAGTCAGAGAGAGGGAGAGAGTCAGAGAGGTAGAGAGTGAGAGTCAGAGAGAGGGAGAGAGTGAGAGTCAGAGAGGGAGAGTGAGAGAGTCAGAGAGGGAGAGAGTGAGCACAAGTAGCCTGCTTCTGGTTCCCTCTGTGGTGGCATTCTAAGAGAGCTCCCTCCTGTTTCAAAGTGGAACACTCATTGATCCCAAATGTATAGCGAGGTGCGGCTCCTTCATCATCTGTCACATGAATCGAGAGGGCGGAGCTACCGAGCCACCAAGCCGGGGCGGGGATGAGATGTGGTGGTTTGCACTCTGCGGTCAAACGGACCGACGGTACTGCCATCCTGCCACAGATGCTTCTCCACCGAGGGACTGCAAGTGCACCGTCCTGCTCGCACAGGGTGAGGCGGTGGGGTCCAATCTGAAGAGAGGCTGTGTCTGAAATACCGGTGATCCACGGCATCTCTTGGCTTCCGGCCCGTTTGGCCGTCTCCACAGGCTCCTGCTGTTCCTTTGGCTGTTGGCGCGGGGATTCCTGCTTCCTCATCGTGTCGTCAGGGAAACCTTTCCTGAACAACGGGGGGGGGGGAGTTGAAGGGAGGAAACATCCATCCTGCCAGTCCTCATTCGGTGGGGTCTGGGTCTGACAGTGTGCTGGTGGGGGGGTGATGGGGGCAAGGATGTGGCTCCGGGGTCCATCTAGCCGAACCGATATCCTCAGGAGCTCCGTGACTGGGTCCGAACGCCCGGAAGCCCCGTGAAAATGCAGGTGATCCAGATGGTCCGGGAGCTGGTGTCTCCCTCCCGCTGCAGAGCCGCAGCCAGCCGCACAGGTGTGTATGCGTGTGTGAGTGTGTGTACACACGCTCAGAGAGTCCTTGCCCTTTCACAACAGATTGTGCTGTTTGCTGTCTGTATGCTGCGTTGTGTTCAAGTGTGTATGTGTGTATTACTGTCATATTGCTGTGAGTTTCTGGGTTTTTAGGGTATGGGTTTAGCAAAGCATTTCAGTGTCTGCATGAGGTAAAGTCTACAGTGTTTAGTTTATCCTTCTATAGTTAGTGGGATTACTCTCCAGGTGTGCATCGCAGGATGAGTACGGGGCTTCTTTTAGTTAGAAATCTATAAGCACTTGTCAGTGTAGAAATGAAATGTCGAGACACGGGGAGGATTATTGTGAACTGTCAATCATGCGTTGATTTAATCCAGTGGGAGCCAGTCGTATTAAAGGTGGTAACCCAGAGGGAACCGCCCCCTCTTCGCAGTTTTGGAGATGCAGTCTGGTTGGTGTGCATAACGAGCAGTGTAATTAATAATGTGTGATGTGGTAAATGACTAGTGGGTGACAGGGTCACCTTATGACCTGTAGACCACTTCAGCTGGGCAGCATTACTTGTCATAGCTCAAGATGGTGTTATCATCTGTGTCTCCAAATCCTGCTTTTCCCGTCCACAGGAGTCACTTTCATGATCGATTATCTTCCCAGTCCGGGGAATCTACGCAGTGATTCAGCGCTGGTTGTGTGGTGGCCGTAGAGCTACGCTGTGGTACAGTGAGGTGGTGCAAGGGTCGAAGGGGCGGTCAAGCTCAGCGTGTGGAAATGAAGTTTGAAGACTCGCACCAGAGATGTTCATTGATCCATGTCCTGGTAGAAATTCACCTCGTGCTTCATCTGTTATTTAACGCGGACACTCCTGGATTGGCATCTGCCAAGTCTGGGTCTGAGCAATCAGGAAACAGTCTGCATGGTTCTGCTCCCCCAGCACTGGATCTGAACGTCCAGTCGTGGTTCAGATCGGTGGTTGACTGGCAACGGTGGGATGAGCTGTAACTCTGGGGCCCCTGTTTGTATGGCAGGTGCTCGGAGTCTCCATGGCCAGGCTCGTGTATGCCACGCGGTGGTCAGTTTCTGAAATTGTTTTGTTTAGTACAAAAACAAGCGACGTGAAATTATCACCAAGGCAGGTTGCAATGCCGAGCTACAGCGTTAAATTGGAGCCTTGGTGCTACACAGCAGGTAGATCACTACTGGGTGAAATGACGGTCCCCAGGCCTGTAGACCAAATGGTCTGAGGAATGGATCCACAGCCTCTAATTTTGCCAAAAGTAGTGATGCCTGCATGCCCATCAAAATCTACCAGGTCAGTAAGTGGAGACCTTTTCACTTGGTTCCTGTCTCGGGATGTGGGTTATGGATCAGAAGCTGTTTCCTGCCTCACTATTTCCTCAGTAAAATAATTGCACTGTATCTGTGTGTTTTTATCTATTACCATTCCATTGACCTTGAAGCAACAATACAGCAGACAGCAGTGGGTGGATATCTTTGTGAGTCTGGTGGCAGGAGGGTAAACGTGTTTTCAGGGTACCGTTTACTGCTGTGTGTGTCGGCTGTCTATGAAGAGGGTTATTTTGGCCTTTATGGACTCTCACGGTCCGCAAGGGCTGATTAACATGTGGTCTTCATTGACTCTGACGTCGATGGCAGCCCCGTTAATAATGGGACCTGTTCAGTGTGTTGTTTTTTTATTTATTGTGTCTAAGAGCAGCTACCCTCTGGAAATGTAGGGAGGAACGTGGTGGTTTTCCTCTTGTGGTAACTGATGAAACAACACGTACCAAGCTCAGGTGTCCCGCAGGTTCATCACAGATGTTCCTGTTCCGATTCTCGTCTCGGGCCCGGTCCACACAGTTGACCCCACTGACACGTGGAAAGAAGCGACTGTTTTCCTTGTTTGCACGAGTCAATGTGCCGTTTTGGAGAATAGACCAGTAGCGGAAACTTCATCCCAGTGTTCTGATCTGAATGACCTCCAGCTGTGACTTTTATTGAATTTTTTTTTTTTTTTCAGAAAGAGATACTTTCTGGAATAACAATCCCTTTTCCTTGTCATCCCCTTCACTACACGCTGAAGGCTTCTCTGTCGATGACATATGGACTCTTCTCCTGTTGTCAAACTCAAGGAGCCTCAGCGAGAGACCGGAATCGTAATCTTCAGTTCTGTCTGTTTACATTATTTACGCGTGAGATGCTTTACTGAAACAGATGTCATGTTTTTGAATAGATACGGGACCTTTTATTAAATCTTTTTTGCAGGATATGATAATATCCCACCTCTGCTCCCTGTGCGTGGAGTCTGCATTTTCTCCAGGTACTCCTGATTTCTCCCACCGTCCAAAGACATGCTGTATGTACGAACATACGACACGCATCTCTCTTCTAGGGTGTCACAGTCTTAGACCCAGATCATGACAAGAGGTTATAGGATTGACGGACGGACAGACAGATGGTAGGTCAGTCAGTCTGTCTGTCTGTCTGATATTGCCAGTGGTAATGCACCATTTACAAAGAGAACAAACCAATCTATATTAAAAGAAATCAATCCTGGCTGTTCATTAGAAGGACAAATAATGACGATGAAGCTCTAATATTTTGAGCACACAATGAGAAGACAGGAGTCACTGGAGAAGACGCTAATGTTGGGAAAGGTCAAAGGCAAAAGGAAGAGGGGAC
>JAACJT020022812.1:9838-27158 GCA_009936485.2 Gymnarchus niloticus | reverse complement strand
CCTTGTGCCCTGTGATGGACTGGCATCCCATCCAAGGTGTACGACTGCCTTATGCCCAGTGATGGACTGGCATCCCATCCATGTTGTACCCCAGCCTTGTGCCCTGTGATGGACTGGCATCCCATCCAAGGTGTACGACTGCCTTATGCCCAGTGATGGACTGGCATCCCACCCATGTTGTACCCCAGCCTTGTGCCCTGTGATGGACTGGCATCCCATCCAGAGTGCCCCCCAGCTTTGTGCCCTGTAATGGACTGGCATTCCATCCAGGACGTACCCCAGCCTTGTGTCCTGTGATGGACTGGCATCCCGTCCAGGGTGTACCCCAGCCTTGAGGCCTGCACAGTCTGGGATAGGCTCCGGGCCCTCCTGTGACCCTGACCAGGATAAGTGGTTAGAATATGGATTGATGGATGTATACCTAATATTGTATTTTTACTCACTCAGGCCTATTTTATTCTATTTAACTTCAGCTTATGCCGCTGCTGCCGTCCTTCTCACCACCTGACGCTGCTCTGTCACGCCTCAGTGTCAGTACCGAGTCCCTTTCCTGTCCTCCCCCATGTCCAGGTGCCCCTCTGCTCCGGGAGAACGTGAACAGCCTGCAGATGCAGAGATGACACTGGCCGACCGTCCCCAGCTGTCCCGGCACAGGGCACTGCGGATGGCCACCGTTTCACCCCTAAGTACCATCCTGTATCCATCTTTTTCCTGACTTCTGCCAGCACCCTCAGGGACAGCCAGAAGACCATGAACTACTGAAGAATATTTACCCTTTAATTACTCTAAACGCTTTTTCATGTCCCCTCCTTCATCGTCCTCTGTATTTTCCTCACTGTATATGATGTAGTTTTTAACTATACTGTAGTTGCCATACCATTTTATCAGTCAAGCCCCCCCTTTTTCAGAAAAGAATATTTTAAAGCCCCCCCATGCTACATCCCAACATGCACACACATAAAAAATGCTCCCCCCACACCCCACAGGTATGGCAACCACTGCTTTATAATATTAATAAAATTATTAATTGTTGCAATGCAATGTATAATGCTGTTCTCTGTTAGAAAGGGTGCTTTACAAAAACAAAAAAAAAAAATTGAATTCTAAATTATATAGTGAAATTAATTTTCAGTTTAAATAAGCATTCAGGAAATTGATTTAGATTTTCGAAGTTCATTCTTCTTATGAAGTGTAGTTACATTCCCTGATGTATGAGATCAGCCATCTGTTGACAGGTAATAAACCACCTTCTCACCAGATAAAAGACTTATTTAAATAAATGAAGATAAATTAATTTATCGCATACACTGACTGAGTGAATATTATCAACATTTCACATTGTTTCATTGTCTAAAGGCAAAGTACATGGAGCAGATGATTATGTAACACGCTGTTTTTATATCATAAAAACATGTTGGAAGTTGAAATGGGGGTATTAAATCTATGAGGGTCCGTTCCATTTCATTACGCTGTGTAGACCCCATTGGGGCAAAGTGAGACGAAGCAGACATCTCAATTTTTGACCTTTTCAGTCTATACCCAGAGGAGTCAGAGCAGGTCTGTACACAGCAAGTAGCTTAAAAATGTAATTTAATGGATGCGGTTGCAAGTATATACTTTTATATCAGCAATACCGCTTTGTAAAATGGAACACATTACTGCTGACCAGGTCAAAATGTGCAGCAAAACTGAATGCTGAATGTGGATCTTCCAGCCTTGTTTTGTTTGACTAGATTCCGCTGTCAGGCCCTGCGCATACAGGGTTCTTTCCCATTGGCTAACGTCTGCTGCCGGGCCCTGCGTATACAGCGTTCTTTCCTATTGGCTAAGGTCTGCTGCCGGGCCCTGCGTATACAGCGTTCTTTCCCATTGGCTAACGTCTGCTGCTGGGCCTTGCGTATACAGGGTTATTTCCCATTGGCTAACGTCTGCTGCCGGGCCCTGCGTATACAGGGTTATTTCCCATTGGCTAACGTCTGCTGCCGAGCCCTGCGTATACAGCGTTCTTTCCCGTTGGCTAACGTCTGCTGCCGGGCCCTGCGTATACAGAGTTATTTCCCATCGGCTAATGTCTGCTGTCGGACCCTGTGCATACAGGGCTCTTTTAAAGCAATGCCAATTGCATTGGTACGTCAGGCAGCCGCGCCCAGTAGAACATCGACATTAATCCCTCTAAAAGGAGAACATGATAACATAGACTCGTCCTGGTTTACACCCACCCAGTTCCCATTCGTTTCTTGGATCCTCTCCCTCTGTCCCTTCATATCCCTGAATACTTTTCGTGTGTCCTGCAATTGCCCCCTTGTCTCTCCCGGTGCTGCACGTTCGCGGCATGGTTGTCACCTTAATAGACTGAAGCAATAAATGACTGTCCTGGCCTCTCCTTCTATGACGTCTTCTTTGTGCTATGTCCCACAGGTGGCTGGAGTAAGCAAGATGAATGCGGGATGCCCGTTTATCAATTACTAATTCTAATTATCTTTATCTTACTAATCAGCAAAATCAGCAGTGCCATCCTTCATGGTTGCAGTAGCAGATGAAGTCGGTCAGCTGATACCTACACGGTGTGACAGTGCACAGCGCCAAGAGACACTCAAGTTAACGCTGCAAAACTTTAAAAAACACACATAATGCCCCTTGTTATTTTGCGTTTCCCACAGCAGAATATCAAACAGCTTACCGTTGTTGTACCTGACAGCACATTTAGCATGGTAATCGTCTTGTCACTCTGCGGTAGGTGTTACATAATCGAACACAAAAGAACCATCCATCATTTCATGCTCTTTACATGGAGGGAAAAAAACATTATTGCATTTTAGTTTCTCCTGTCCCACAATCACGTGGGCAGCAGAACAGCACCTACACAAATGCAGTAACAGTATTTTTCACTAAAGAATGCAAGCTGATTTTTTGCTGATGGTGGGTGTTCATCAGTCATCAGACTAGTCTTTTGTTACCCTGCTTTATTCCACAAGGCCAGTGCTAAGCTGTATCCTATCTGGGCAAGCAGTAGGCATATGCGGAGAGACACCCTGCATACTGTGCCGGAGCCAATTCTCAGCATCCCTTTAAGAACAAATAGTCGTTAAGGCTGTACCACCCAAAGGAGCTCACAAGGACATAGTCTCACACACTAATGGGAGCTGTGCATCATTCAGAACCATCTCCCAGATCAGCTGGGAGGGACCCGTACAAATGTGAGAACACCATGCAACGAGCAACACAGTCATTGCATGAGAATCATAACATATTATAATATCCATGTGAAATCCTCTGGAGGCTACTTCTAATTATGCACGTGTACCGAATTCAACGGCCTCTCTGGGACCAGGAGGCTGACTGATCTGCCATGCATGGATAAAAGCAGAGTGATGTGTCGGAAATAATTGGATGCCGAAGCACAATTGATTTTTAACCAAATAAAATTTAAAATATAAAAAAAACGCAGGCTCCAGACCAAGAGAAAAGAGGTAACAAGCTCATCGACATAAATTGTGTACCTAGTTTAGCAGGGAAAGCTCTTTTATCTGACTGGAATTCATAAGCAGAAAATGCTTGGGGAAAACAACTTTAAAAAATAGCATAAAACTGACAAGATTAAAGGAATCTTCAAAAGTTATTAAGAATGATAAATTCTGATGCCTTAGTTTCATTTTTCATTACTAACACAAGACCCACAGATATACCAGCAACATTAAATGGATTTGGGGAAAGAAGGTTTCCCAAAAATCATAAATCACAAACAAACGATCACGCCAATATTTTAATGAGCGGCTCAGCAGGGAACGGCGCTGCCAGGGAGGCTAACGTCATTAGCTGATCCATGCCAAAGACTTCAGCTCCTCATTGTTCCTAGGCTATTCTGTCCAAATAAAGGGGGATTTTGCCAAAAAAAAAAAAAAAACAACACATAAAAGAGTGCTGGACTAAAATGGTACCAAATATATTGTTGCATGGGTGCCTTAGTGAGACTGGATACTCTTCGAGAATTCGGCTGTGCAAAGCGACCAGCTCTTTCTGGGCATTCTGGCAGTTTTATGGAAGCACAGAGCAATGGTCTGGCAAGTGCTCAAATGGTCTGACGGACAGCCACTTCTGAACTTAAGGCATCCAGGAAACATTTACACTCCAGCCTGAGCGGGACGCCTTAGGTAATCAAAGATGCATCCGTAGATACATGAACGTGAGACGATAAAAAGTCAGGTAGAACAGCCTTAAAGGGAATGTGTTCTTAAAGGCATGCTCAGTATTAGCCGTAGCAAAACTCATTAAGGTCCTCTGTTGGAGCTTCATATGGAGGATGAAGGTGCTTTTGCGTATGTGACTGCTGGTAGCGCTTAAGAAATTGGACCTTTTACCAAAAGGTTTTGGTTATAAACCCCAAAATGTCGCTGCTCTCCTGAGATATGCCATTAATCTGAACAACCGCAGAAATATAGAAGGAGAATGCTTTAAGCCGCTGAAGATTCGGAGCAGGTATGTGAGAAGATTTTTGAGGCTGGAGATCTGCCAGGAAGACCTGCATATTTAAAGCTGGTGTCACCTTTTCGGATTGCAATGCCCTGTCACCATCCATGTCCATTTTTTTTTTTTTTTTGGTCTGCCCCTCGAAACTGAAGTTCACACAGAATTTCCTCATAAACAAGCGAATGGAGATCAGAGCTAAAAGGGGTCTCACCAGGAATCAATACCGTCCCCAAGTGCCCCTCTCAAGGCGGTAACAGGACTGGCGGGGAGCTCCAGTGGCAGCCGCAACTCAGCGGGCATGGCGACTCCAATCCGAGCCCACTGGTCTTTTTCTAATTCACAGCACTCGCTGTGACTACAGGGAAATGAATCCACCCTAAATAACCGTAGTATCGTTTACAGTATGTAGCTCAAAAGCTGGTTTATAACGCTGCGGGGTCCTCTCCTTACTTTGGGATGCAGTTCAAACACCTTGCAGCAGAGAAACTTCAGAAAGTACAACAGTAGGATTTATATTGGTGTAGCGGAACAAAGTCTGCCATACCTAAGTAGTAATTAAGCTCCTTTAATGTGTTTTTTATCCAATATGTAACACCTCATTGAACAATTAGGAAAAATCCCTCCAAATGAATGGAACTGAGGTTAGTAATGAGAAAGCAACTTTTTTTTTTACCCTCTTCTGATGTTATTTTATGACACTTGTTTTTTTTTCTTGCCATTAAACACCATTTTCTTTCCATCGCCTTTTGCCTCTCTCGATGGAGGCTTTGATTTCTACGGTGGACGCCAGCCCTCGCTGGTAGTCTCTTGGATTACGAGGCTTGTGGTCCCCACTAGAGCACCATCAAACCCGCTGCCTGCCTGTACCATGACCCTGAGGCAGGGACCCAGCCAGCTGATCCAGCTCTCCAGTTCCGGTTTGTGTCGTTTGGACCCTGGGGGAGCCCAGAAAACAGGCAACTGACTGGTCTGAGCAAGCCGGAGATAGTAGTCCAATGTCTTGCCCTTGAGACCAGCCAGAATGTTTCTTCTTAGGTCACTTGAGTTCAAAGTCATAGTTGCGGTACTGCTGGTGGGTAGAGCCTAGATTGTAATTGATTTTGCTGGATTGTCGTGAGATTATTGACATTTTTTTCCCCATTCACTCCAATATCGCTGCAACTATTCAAATGAAACCAAATGAAGACTTTTGATATTTCCTCTTATGCTGAGGTTTTTGACTACGGCATTACCATTAATGTGGAAGATAAACAAACAAACACTATACCATTTTAATATACTGCAGAAACCATGCCTCAGTGCTTCCAGGGAATATGTTATTCGCTGCAAGGTAATGCCTGGTCTGTTTACCTTGTTTTTTCTTTTTACCGGTAAGTGAGTGAGTTCATTTGGCCTTGCAAATAATTAGAATGTGTTTACAAAGCAATGCAGCTAGCAGACCAGTGAAGAGGAGTGACACAACCACGCTTTCATGCTGAGTGTGGGGATTAAAACCCACATGGTGCCTGGTTCTCCAATACTGACCCGCACACCCATGGCAGGCCCCGTGGCCCCTGACTGAACCGTACACCACCCTAAATCTTGAACTCTGAAACGTAATCTGTAAAACAGGACCAGCAGCTCTGATGACGTGAACCTCCGCCCTGTGATTTTCACCACTGTCCTCATTAGCACCACACCAGCAGGGGGGGCATGGTCCAATCCGAAATAGCACCGCCTCCATTCTCAGTAACGCTCGGTTTATGGCAAACACTTGATATTTAGCTGTCACACTTACAGTGATGTACAAGGTAACATTAGTTTTGTTTTTAATTCTTTACATATAGTTTTAAAATTAATCTGAACTTTTAACTGCTCCTCTTTAGGATTTTTCCACACAAATGATTTAGAATGGCACAGAAACATTGAGAAAACGTTTGAAACAATACATAACTTTTCACTTGTTATTCACGTGTCTTTGGCTACTAGCAAATGGCATCTAGGAAACAGAAGGATCCTGTACAGGTAGGCAGGGCAACATCATTGTACTTTAAGTTAAAACAGGAGAAGCTTCTTTAAGGTGCCTTAAAAACAGCAGCAGCTGTTATTTTCTCATCATACGTTTTTATCCAAAGTGACTTTGTAGACGGCAGACATTCATCACAGGACATGTCCCTAAACGCACAGTGGGCAGAAAACTAGCTGAAGACAAATCGTAGTTTGGATCTTTGTGGACATGGCCAGCAAGAGAGGATGATATCATGGGCCGTGACTTCAAGATAGTTGGGCATACGTTGGTATGGTGTGATGTCCCACACGGGGAAACTTGAAGACTCTTTAGAACCACCTCCGGACTGAGCCGTTTCAACTCGTGAAGATCATCCATATGAAAATTGTGCTGCAATATAGCTGTCAGTGTCATTTCGCACTTAAAACTCTGCCGTGGTCTTCACACTCACTGGGAATGAAGCAGAAAAACATATATTTTACGCCACTGGTTAATCCTTTTAGGGCCTGAGGCTCAATCTATTTTGACAGGATTTAAAGGGAACCTGGAGGTTTGGTCAATGAATAAACCTTTTTGGTTTTTCTTGAAAAGCCAATGTTATTAAAACCATGATCTGGGACCATGGATTTGGTCAGAGGAGTAGTGTACCCCCGGAGACGGTGTTTCTTTGGTAGTATTCAGTACCTACAGTTTAATAGACCGTAAACATGAGCCACCTCAGCTGAGGTAGAGTATATGCTGGTCTAGCTTCTCCCGACAACAGAAGTGCATCCATGGGTTTTATTTTGAAAAATCTTCCCTAGAAGTCAAACTGAATTCAAACACTAGAAGTATTTGAAGCTTTTAAATTGAACCATGGGGAAGGTCAAGCAGGCTGAAGAATAAGCTTTTTTTGGCGGGTTTAGAGCAGGAATTCCGAGGCTGCGCGGCTGGGAAGCCATGCTGTCTGCGACCCATTGGCCTAACGGCTGCGCAGATGCTAGGAAGTATGTACGACTGAACCTGAAGTGTCACTGGGCCTGACATGATTGGATTAGCCAGCTGGCTAGAGAGTATGGACTAAATTGATGGTTTCTGCAATTGAATGATCCTGTGACTCTTTCTTTGGTCTGAACAGAGCACAAGCAGGAGAGGAGCGCTTTGTGACACTTCTTCTTGTTATATAGGAGCGCCATATGAATAACATTGAATTGAAATTGAATTGAGATTTGAAGATTAAACAAGGTATCGAGGAACGGACAAGTGTTAAAGGGACAAGCGGCAAGCTGGTCAGAAATGAGGTCGTCAGCAATCATATGTATACGCTACACGCGTCAAGGCAGACGTCACTCCGTTCTGTCATACCGAATCAACTGAAAAAATAAAATATAAAAACACAAGGACACAATGAAGGGAGAAACGGTATCACAGAAGGGGAAGCCAGTCTCTGAGTGTCAGAATCGAGTGCATCCAGTAGGCAAATCGAATTCTGAGGCGGCGAGGGACGAGGCGGTGGCAGACCACTGGAGCGGATCTGCCTGCATTTTTAAGCGATTCCTCCCACCTGTGGAATCAGGCTCTCAGGGGACAAAGTTAGGAGTTCAGCAAACCTGTCGAAATATCACCCTGCAGAAAGTCTCTGTAAAATGTTCCTTCTTAATGCATACTTTTTACTTCACGCTAACAGGGAAGGTGTATTTGTTTGGGGTGTTACATCCTGTTCCCCTCCGGTTCTTCCCAGATCTTCACTGGACCACAGCTGTGCTGGTGCTTCATGACATCTCAACATCAGTTGTACATAATTATCTGCATCTTTTGAC
This sequence comes from Gymnarchus niloticus, assembly GCA_009936485.2. Taxonomy (NCBI): domain Eukaryota; kingdom Metazoa; phylum Chordata; class Actinopteri; order Osteoglossiformes; family Gymnarchidae; genus Gymnarchus; species Gymnarchus niloticus. Next base: position 18,905 of record JAACJT020022812.1, on the reverse strand, counting down.
TTTTTGTCTACGTTGACAGCACGCAATGTTGTTAAGTGAACAATCCTCAGCATCTGCCTGATGTCTTGCAGCTACTTAGACAAGGAGAAGTCAAACAAATGCAACAACTAATTTCATCATGTTACAGAAGTTTGTGGTGGCCAAAAAAGAAACCACATTCCATTCTGATAAATTCCATAATTAAATTTTGCCAAGTTTCATTAGCAGAAAACATCCAGTAAAATGGAAACTGCCCTGTTCATTTTGCAGCAAATAACTACTGGAGAAAACAGGAAATAATTTATTCTTTAATTATTTCATGATTGCACTGGGGGGAAAAGCTGCAAATGCATCATTAATATGAAAGGGATTAAAAAATAAAACTGCAGACTTAGTTTCTAAGAATACACGATGCAGTAATTACTGTTATGGAAGCGAAGACATTAATTCCGTGGAGAGAGAAATCCATTTTAATCCTTTCTTAAGGTCCCCGGGTGAAGTCCGCCCGTGCGGACAGCCCAGAAGCCTTAGTTTATCAGCTTAATAACAGTGAGGCCAGAGGCTTAAGCCGGTACTGATATTGATAACAGACGCCCACAGAAACACCAAAGGTTCCACTTAGACGGTTCAAACTCAAGTGTCTTAATTACCACAAGCAAATAGCCAGGGGAGAAAAGCAGATCGGAGAGAGAGAACCTATCATGCCATGTCATTCGTAACCCCCAGGGGTCTTGCAGCTTTGACTGACTCCTGCATCTCTCACCAACAAGGTCACATCAAAGTAAACTAGAGAAAGTTAAGTAAATAACAAAAACACATGTGTCTGCATGGTGGTGCTTATAAAGCTAGAGAAACAAAACAGAGACAAAAAAATCTATGGTTTAAGATTATTTGTGAGCTGAGTTTTTTTTTTTTTAAGTTCACTTTGGCTGTTTATAAATTCAGCTCCTGGGATTCAGGAGCGAAGTCAAGATAAGCCATGAAAAACTGCATTACAGGGGGGAGACGTTGTACAAAATCCTCCTGTGGTGTATAGGGCAAAACGTGACAGCATGATAAGGGACACGGGATAACCAGCTAAGTAAGAAAAATGGCACACAACTCAAAACAAGCTTCTATTCTTGTTCCACCTATGCTGACCTCCTGTTTTTGTATGTTTCCCTCCCTGGGCCTGCAGATGGATGGATCCACTAGGTGGCATAGTAGTTAAGAGGGAGGGGAATGCACATTCTAAATTCTTGTTGTATTAATTAAAATGAGACTATTTGAATCTATTTTACCCACATAGTTCCTTTTAAACTCTTAATTCAAAAGTAAAATTATCTTTCTGAAATAACAAATTTTATGCGTAATCTATTAATTTAATAACATTGCAAACCTTCAATATAGATGAAAACCTGCATAACGTCTGCTGAACAATTTTCCCTGTTTTTGTATAGCAGTGGAGTGTACAACAAAGTGAGTTTACTGGCTTACTAGGTTTTTTTTTTTTTTTTTTTAAACTTGTGAGTCTTGGGTCCTACAAATCACGGCTCACAATCGGACTGCCATTTACCACTGATTGCCACAATTGCTGTTAGTTAACCCAGCTCCATCAAGTCAACTCTGGTTATGTAGAACTCGCTTTGTATCGTACACCCCACAGGTCTGTGTGAATACTGTTATTCAAGGGTACAACAGCATGGACACTCTCGAGCCATGAAACAGCTGATGCATGTCTTCCATCCCCTTGTTACCCACCAATTAAGTAGCTTGACTTGGAGCTTCATTTAGCGCCACAGCTAGAAAAGACCTGCAGATAATCCCACCCAGTAAGCAGTGGTCAGGGATGCACTCCGTATTTCCTTTTAGAACAACAAGATCATCACACTCAAATACGCAATGAGAAGAGCTTCTGGAATATACCTATAAAGACAAAGAGGCTATTTAACAGACAGACTTCAATTTATGGGCCGTTTCAAGCTAGGACAGCATCTCTGCATCACAGCCAGGATGCAACATCAGCGTCTGACCGATGCCTGATAGTGTTTCATTTCCGCAAGTGGGCACAGGGGCCTGTTTTCATTTACAACTGAAATCTCTGGAAGGCTTTCCCCTTGTTGCTCAAATTGCCTATCATTAACTTCCAAAACAAGGGTTGCAAGTATGGCAGATGTACTGAGGTATGAACAAACCAAACAGTTAAACTTAGTTTCCATTAAAATAAAGAATAAGGAGGAAAAGGAGAGATGATGGGAATCCCCCTTTCCCTAAGAGAAAGAGGACAGTAATCACGGCAGGTGTTTCTCACCTGTGCCTCATCCATTCTCCTTCACAGGCCTTAAACTCTGCGACTAATCTACGGCCTCGTCTCACCAAATTCTCTCTCTGCACCATATTGTTTTGTGAGTGTATTGTCTGAAAATCAGTGATTTTCTAACCACTTATCCTGGTCAGGTTGCATGGGAACCCGGAGTCTATGTGAGGCTGGGGTACTCCCCAGATGGGTGGATGGGCACACACAAAAAAAAAATCATACAGTATGTGCAATTTATAGACTCCATTTACTCACAACAGTGCTACCCAGTGAAATATCATGCCATTAATCTATTGCTCATTGTTTATTTATTTGTATAGTGTTATTCGCTGGTGGATGCAGCTGAACAAGGTAGCATTCAGTGCCCTTGTTACACACGGCCAATAAAACATTGTGAATCTTGAATCTGTGTTCTTTCATTTGCATTTAAATGTTGGCAAAAAGGCAATTGGCCAACCCTTCACTATATACACCAGCTTATACATATCAACGTCTGGCATAGTGGCTGAGTGGGTAGTGCTGTCGCCTTGGGCTTCCGGAACTGGAGTGGCTAATCTCACTCGTTCAAGGTGTCCTGTTCCCTGTGTTTCATGGGATAGGCTGCCAGGGTAAGGCACCCATATTCCTATTACAAAAGAAAGATCAACTTTTAATCTGCACAAGGGACAGGGCTTTAATCTTCCACTGGCTTTTTGGAGGGCTGTTGGCACAAGTTGAACCATTGAACTCTTGGAAGGAACCACCTGTACTGGTAACTGAAGCTCTGTAGGGGTGTTCACCCCATCGCACTGCCTCCACCCAAGACGACACTCAAGCCAATCTCACACGGCAGCTCCCCCCCCCCCCCCCCAACACACAAACAAACCCTCAGCTGTGATTTTCCCCTTCATTATTCCACACCTCAGTTTAGACCACTTCTCATTTTGTATCACTCAGCTGTACACACCACCTCACTTCCCCAAAGTTTCTGGATGATTCAAAAGCACAGATCACAGTCCTCACAGGTACTTCCTGCCAAACCGTGACCTTCACTGTTCACATCTAGAAGATCAACAGCAGCTTGGAGTGCAGGAATATACATCGGTTCTCTAGCAGATGCTTGCACTTTCCTGACAGCCCTTTAGGGTGCTCATACAGAAACCTGCTGGAATAGACTCACTACCAGCATGGAGCTTTGATCACATACAATGCTCCTGTACAACAAAACAAAGCCTGTAAGCTAAGGTTTTCGTCTCAGCTTTCTGGAAACAGAAAATATGAAGCGCAACTCAGTAAAAATAAAATTACTTGAAAAATTTAATTTCAAGTGTTCAGTTGATTATCAGGTCCCTCAGTCACCACTGGTTTATCCATTTACAGTTTACATCCTACACGCTATATATGTGGTGATTAAAGATGTTCCCACAAAAACATCCTATTTGTTCTTTTAAAGGTTAACTTTTAGAGTAGCCCAATAACATGTTCTGCAAATGGATGACCACTGGAAAATATTCAAGCATAAAACTATAACCACCCCAGCTCTAAAATAACATAATAATACAGAGAAGACTCCTGATGTAGGGAAGGACAAATCTGTACTTCAGGATGCTCTGAGACTGCGGTTATGAAAACGTACTCAAATCCATAAATTCTTGCAGCAGTACCATCAGGTTCAAAAACGATAAATATTCAATAAACAGATTTAAAAAGCCCATATATCGGTGAAGAATAAGCTCTCCTTAACCTTGCTCAATTATCCTTGCTTTAGTGCACATCGTATTAATTTGCCATAAGAGGAGAACAGCAGTGTGCATAATTTCACCAAAGACCACTTAAAAAAAAAAAAAAAAAAAAAGCACATCTAATAACATTAAAGCTAATTTGGAACATTTTTCCAATATACTGGACAACTGATAAATGGCTTCCATCTGCTTTTTAGTACAAAGTGCTGCATTACCATGTAAGGAGTAACCTCAGCACCGAAGGTCAGCCTGGTCGCCATGGGAGACAAACAACGGTGATCTGAGATCAAGTCTGATTGAGCAGACAACCTGTCAAGTCAGATATGCTCCACCCAGAATGGACAGTGCAGTACAGTCAAGTGGAACCTTTGCCAGTAACGTGATGACATGCACACACGTGCACACACAAATACAACCGTGTTTTATTACATTAATGATCCAGACATCGGCCAATTAAGAGATTTATGAAGGTTAATAAAACTGAGTTTAGTATTGTTATACGACATTTAAAATAGGTAATTTTATGAGGATGTATTGCCTCAAATGAAGGCATTCATAAATGTCATTGCAGTTCATTAACTGCATAGAGCTGTGTATACTCTTTGGGTTTAGAAAGGCTAACTCCCAGTGGGGGTAGGGGGAACAGAAAGCTACATTCAGTAAAACAGACAAGCATACAAATTCTTCATGAGAATAGGTGGTTGTTCTCAAGATTTCGTCAAAGTTCTGAGAAGTTCAGTAGCGATAACATCCATGAGAAGAGAAATGCGAATTATTAGACAAGGAATCACGTGGGTTATACAGAAGACAGACACTGGAACGTCAAAGCATTAAATGAGGCATGAAAGGGAAAGATGAAAGAGAGAGAGCGAGGTAATGCAGAAACATTGTTTAAGGAGGTATGTTTCTGAGAGATAGTATGACAAAGGCAGGATCAGTGGTCATGGCCTTGATGGGTTGGTGGGCACTAAAGTCAAGAACGGGATATAATTAATGCCGGGTTCTCAAACACTTTTTGAGGCCGTACAGGCACTGAAGGTCATGGAGCACTGTGACTTGAAAGATACTCAACCAAAGTGGCCAACTTAGCTGGGGCAGAGCATGGCAGATGGAGCCAGGAAGTGCTGCAGGCAGCCAATTAGGGAGCGGATATTTGACCAACATGCAGCCCGGCCCGAGATAAAGCCGTCCTCTGGCTGGGTGTAATGTGTCAAATAGCATGCCATATCTGCTCATCTCATCGAGCAGCCGAAAAGAAAGATCAGATGTCGCGTGACACCAAGGAGACCACAAAGAATGACACTGACGAAGATGATGATGATGATGACGACGACAAATACAGAGCCCATTTATCCTAGTTCACTGACAGAGCAGAGTCCTCCAGTTTCCCAGGTACCAAGCAGTGGAGGAAACAAGATCACGCCTGAAAGATTGTGGCACAAATTTATTTGCACAGAAACTATAGAGTACAAGGGTGTGAAAAATACAATTACTGACCAGGGAAGGGAGGTGGGGGTGTGCTTGAAGAAAGAACTATTACTTTGGAAAGTATGCAGGAAAACGAAATAGAATTTTTGTTCAGAGACAGCTGTGGTTTTTAAGTGCACTAAAAATGTAACGTTTTAATGTCTGCCACCATAACACTGGAATAAAAGCTGGACTGTTGCCTTGAATTATTGTAATTTGGAGGGGGTGTTGATTAAGTTTATTTGTGTTTGTTATACAGAAGGAGGTTGACTCAGCTTTCAATTCCCATGACAATCATAACAGTTTGGCTGGGTGATAGTAATGGAGGTGTAAATATTATTTTGAGATTTATCATGCATTCCATGTATTACAAATAATTTCATATGAATGTGACTTTTTTATGTTGGTTCCCCAAAGCGAAATCTTCATATTTGGACAGCTTCTAACCTCAGGGTATATCTGTGCATCCCATAGCTCAGTTTCCATTTAAATGAATTTGAATTTTATCCACAAGCAGGTCTGGCTGTCCTTGCAATTACAATCTTTGAACCTTGTGTTTTGCGAAGGTTGTGTTTCCTACTGATGCCGTGTTGGGACAGCACTGAACTTTGGGGCCAGAACTGGATGCTTCACTCACTGCAGTGTGATCCACGTGTGGCTCTGCAGGCTGGCAGTTCCATTCACGGGGTGATGTTCAGGCACCTGAATGTGGACCGACTCACACGGTTTTTTGTTTTTTTTAAACTTTAATATACATCAGTTAAAATACAATGACACAGCTGGAATCCATCAAAACTCAGATTATGTTCAAATATTCAAGACTAATCAGGTTCCAACAAATACATAAAACAAATCAATAACAACATTCAGAAAGACCATCAGATAAACCATACTTTAGGTCCATCAACTAGCAGTCTTTTATCAATCAAACAGATTGCAGAAGTTCAAAATTTACTATTCTACTACTAATATTCAACTCCATTAGTAAATAATAAAACTGCAATAACAACAATAGTTTGATAAGACCAAGCAATAAATACCTTTCAGTGAATTCAATGTACCACCATGCTTAAAGCACAATAATAAATAACAATAATTAAAACCAGCGTACTATGCTAGATTTATTTAAATGTTAAAGTGCAATCAGAAAGTAAAATCTGGCGCGTTCTCATAAAAACCATAAAACACTACCCAGGCTTAAAATCCATTGAAAGGGACGTAAGCCAGCCGCTGGGGCAACTCAAAGATTTCAGAGCACTATCTGAGAAAACAAACCAAGACATTCAAGTGCTCAGACAGAATGTTGTTGCACTTTTACCTTCTCAGGAGGCCGGACATCAGCAAACCTCAAGTGGGACTGCAGCCCGAAAAGGCCCTTCCACTTTTCCTTGGCCTCGTTGTAGCCCCACAGAGTGACGTCGTGCTCCATCCTGAAACTCAAATCAGCGTGTTCGGCTTCCGTTACGGCGTGGCTCAAGAATTTCTGAACGGAGCAATGAGTGCCACACGACACAAGTATTAGTCAAGGATGGGTCATTTAACACAGGGTGGGACAAAGAGGGATTCCGCATCCCACAATGCACAATTAAAATGAAAGCGGTGAGAAGGCACAAACTTAGGTGGGAAAATCAGGTACCAACATCAGATATGCGTTCAGGGATAACAGCTACAACAAAACAGCACAATAATTGATAATACTTTAGGAATGAGGAGCAGGTAATCAATACAAACCCACTGCTCCCCCCATTCTCCCTTGGCCTGACTACAGTCCCAGGACCTCCTGTAATCATGTTTTCTCAGACTGGGGCTGGCTTAGGATGTTCCCAAGTTCCCAAGCATGCAAACCATAGTAATGCTCACAGGTAGAGTGCCACTTTTCATCCAAAGTTCCTCTCAGGTCTGCACACACTTCTGTCAAATTAAAAGTCTGCGCGGACACCAGCATTCCCTCGACCCACATTCCACACATGAACTATTCACGGCCACCTGAAAGGATTCCCACAATGCACCTGGGTCCCATGTCCACAGAGCTGCTGAATGAACGAGACACTTTGTCAGGTGTGACTCAGTAGCAGATGCCAAGAGATTTCTCCTGCGCTGTTCTCATGAAGTCACACCGGAATCTTGCTACGTTAATGGCAAAGTGATACAGAGCCTAGTTATAGCTAATGGTGAGGGAAAAAGGCTTTGAAGCCTTCACCATATGTAGTTAACCACAAACCAGCGTGAGCTGATTCTTACTGGCTAATTTATTGGAGGGCATTGGGTCAAAGAAGGCAGCGCTTCACAATCCCCAGTAATCCCACCTACCACTGCACACAAAGCCCCTTTTTTAACATGCTACTAGCTATAACTCCCTGTGACCCATGTGTAACTTACACGGAGTAAGAAAGACCCGTTTATTCGTGGTATCATGTGACAAGGCAGATTCCAACCAACAGCAGGCTGATGGCCAGAGTACACAAACACTTTGCTGATGGCAGAAACAGACGTCTGCAAACAGCGATTAAACGTAGCCCTTTTATATGTTGGTCCAATCCTGTCATTTTTATACTTTTGGTGCTTACCCCCCCATATTTTGACACTGCAAGGCACGCACACGGAAATTAAAGTCCTCCTCGCACCCATCTGTCGAAGAACTGAAATTAGCTCTGGGACTCACTGTGTCAGTGGGAACAAACACCACTGATCATATAAAGAATATATCCCCATAAGCCAACATGGTGAAAGATGATCGAACTGCAGGGCCCTAAGGAGTGTCTTGATCTGAAACATGCTTAATTATAATAACTGAGCAGTTACAATGACACATTTTTAATTTAATTGCAGAGTTATCTTCTGTAGTTAGGATGTTAAACTCCAGGCACAAATTTCTGGCAAGTAGCGTTTTGATTAAGGTCCTCAACTATTAAAAAAAAAAAAAAAAAAAAAAAAAAGCAAATCACAAAACAGATTTTTGTTGCACTCTTGATGAAGGTTAATGAGTTTAATGAATCAAGCTGATCTTCATTTTGAGCCACACATAACACCTTAACCTCAGTAAGTCATCCGGAATAAGGCTGTGTGCCAACCAAGGTAACAATTATTTAATTAGACAGCTTTCTGATTAACTCTTGCTCTCCAGCCACTTCATCTCTTAGGGCAAACTTAAACATTTTGATATTTTACAGAGACACTTGTGCCGAGTGTTATTCGGTTATACGTATAGAAGTATGGAAAAATAGATCTGCCCAATATCACTCCCCACCCCCGCATAGGTCAGAAAAATGTGTCACCTACATTTTCTCCCCAGACCAAATCAGTCACGTGTGTTACATACACCCCTCATTAAACCACAATGACAGCACCATACAATACTCAATACCCCCTACCCCACAGTGCACTACCTCCCAGGACACAGAAGCCCATCCATTTTTTTTTTATGTGCCCCCCAGGGGCTGTCTGACTCGTCCAAAGCAGATGCTGCAGTTTATTTATTGCCTACTCCTGGAGCGACAGGTCGAGGTACCAATCCAAGACCGCCCCGCGGCCCCGCCGCCCCCGCGGGCCCGCCGTCAGCGCGGTCCGCCGGCGCGCGGGGGTCCGCGGCGCCGCCCCTCCGGCC
>JAACJT020022811.1:0-30486 GCA_009936485.2 Gymnarchus niloticus | reverse complement strand
CCGGGACTATGTAAAGTGCTTTGTGACCGTGCTCCGTGTTAAAAGCGCTATATAAATAAAATTGAATTGAATTGAATTGAATTGAATTGATTTTGGACCAACATCTCACATAGCAGGCACCAATCATTATTGGTGGAAAAAAGGACTTCTTAAAAATCTCCCCAAGGCTCACTGTCACCCTGATTTGTCTTTTCTTTCAGGGTCTTCCCGAATGCAGCTGTAAGGTTCATTAAGCTCCACCTACTCAAACTTAGTGATTCCATGCTGACCCAGTGATCTAGTGGACACGCCCTCTCAACTGCAAGTAAAAATTCCACGAAGACATCATGAGGAAAGAAGTGCAACTTTTGAAGGCCAATAAATACCAAATGCACTAAATTCAAGACGTGCAAAGAAACTTACTTATATTTTGAAATCTGTTTGTGCTGAGCTGTGCAATTCTCAGAATCATATTTGTGTACACAGTACAGCTAGGACAGTTAGAAACAGTACAACTGAGATTTCTCAGAAATAGCAAAGGTTATGGACTAAACAAGAGAGCTATTTTCTCGTCACAACGCACTGCAGTTATCTGAAACACGTTCTCTCTGAACTATTAAAGCTGATACAGTCTACAAATGCAGGAAAGCTGTAGAGTTAATTAGAGTGAAGCTTTATTGCTTAGTTACTGTACCCTATTAATACTACACCTCCCACAATGCAGTTCAAGAAGTTAGGCGAGGCAATGGTAAGAAACGACGGAAGAACAAGCCATTCATTTTATGCGTACTCTCCGTTTGTTTCTCTATTTCAATGACTCGATCTACCAGTCTGACAGACAGTTTTCCTGCTGACTGACAACAGGACCTGTCAAAGTTCTTCTGGTGTCATTCAGGGCAGCCATGGATAGGCCTTCAGGGCACGAGCGTCGTCCAGATCCCTCTGGTTTCTGCTGGCTCTTCTTTTCCTGCTTTTTGGTTTCATGGTGTAGCCAAGCTGACCGCGGCACGGTCTTCATTTTCCTCCCAGTATTTAGGGTTTGCTCTTCCTAGGACGTCTGCCAGGGCTAACATTCGAGGTCTCCAAGGCTAAGGTCAGTATATTTACCAGCTCACTAAATATCGGCACATTCACCAATCTATTACCCTACCGGCTAACATGAATCCAGTTAACTACTGGATTAAGGTCACTGCTCTATGCTTTACCAGCATAATTCAAGTTAACGGCAAGTCAGGAATAGGTAATACGGTTTAAGGGGACCAAAAGAGGTATTAGTACAAGAGCTGTAGATTTTAACTGCGATATGCAATCAGTGAATGGCCAATGATCTATTCAATTAATTTTCAGTAAAGTCAAGCATTCAGAAATTCGATTACACAATCAACCAAGCAGTTCAGTCAATCAATCCATAAACTAGACAATCACCCAACTAGGTAATGTACAAGTACAAATTTTCATTATTAAGGGATTTTATCCGGTGTAAGCCAGGAAGTTATGCAAAACAAATAAACTCCATTTTTATATTTCTCACTTTTATGAACAAATTTTGTACGCGAGACAAATCACAAAAACATCTAGAAGTCTCTGAGCCTCATCAGCTGTTTCACAGAAAGATTCGTCTTCTGAACGGTCTCTACGTTCCCCCATCTTTCTGTATCCTTTTGGGAATTTTTCCTGGAAAAGGAGGTTAGATAAGGGGCCTAAAATGCCTCAGAGGCAGTGTGTAAGCGCAGTCATTTTGAGGCTGGAGCTGGCCCAGATGTTGCTGAGTTATTAATAGTGTTTAAAAACATCAGTGAGAAAGGAAAAATGTCTGCCAGACGTCACAGAACTGGAAAAATACAACCGTCTTACCCCCCCAGATGTGTCTATTATTGTGTTTATTATTTTTAAAATGCCTGTTATAATGTCCCTGAGTGCAGTGTTCACATATACCTGTATATTCACAATGCATTAAATACTGGAAAAAAAAGAATAAAAATGTCTTCATGGGAGAGCTTGGTACAGCTATAATGACACAGGTAAATAATGTGACCAGAAGAAATCTTTCAATAAATCTAAATTAATTTAAAGTACTTTCAACATGCACTGCTCCTATGACAATACAGCAGCTGTTTTTGAGATCTTTAAATTGTGATTCAAGGATGTCATGCACTGATTCAGTGTCCATTCACCACACAATAAGATCAGTTTTGCAATCAAAATATCATTAAACCACTAAAATTCTACCTGATGATTATACACGGGCTCTGGCTCCCCCCACCCCCCACGACTCCTACACAGGATAAATGGTTTGGAAAATGGATGTAGGGAGGACTATTCTGAGGACAGTAAGTGACTATAGATGGAATTAAGGGTCTGGGGATGAGCCAGTCTCCTGCATTACTGTGACAAATGGTTAATGGTCCTGTGCAGCTCAGGTGATTAAATCCATCTTAACCTGACTGGAATTAGGACTTGTAAGGGTCGGCTGGGTGGAATTTTATGTGTTTGTTTATTGGGGATGGAATCAAAGATCTACCCCCGGACAAAAAGTTATGTTGTAGTCAAGGAGATTTAAAATGGATGCTTTAAGGTTGACAATATGTTATTTCAGCTGGGTTTTTCAGTCTTGTTTTAATAGCCTCGTCCCAGCTTTGTTTGTTTTTTTCCCCCATAATAAAGTCCCTTTGTTTGTTTACTGCCCTGTGGTAGACCTCACAACCTGCTACGAGTGTATATGTAATGAGGTTCACATTTTATGCTGCCAGCCTTTTCAGTCATTCACATATGGGACTTTGACAGTCTAGTCTTGGATCATCATGTAATGTAACTGCTTTTTAATGCAACCTTTTCAGAATGCATGCGTGTTATTGTAGGTACACTGTGGTTCACAACTGGAAAGCTACTGAAAAGTTTCTTTTGCAGGGTCGGGGGAAACTGAGGGCACAGAGATGCATGATTATTAGGTACAGTTGTGCAACTGTGCCAGGGGAGAAGGGTGCAGGGGAATCAACTGTGCCAGGAGAGAGGGGTGCAGGGGAGTTAACTGTGCCAGGAGAGAGGGGTGCAGGGGAATTAACTACGCCAGGAGAGAGGGGTGCAGGGGAGTTAACTGTGCCAGGAGAGAGGGGTGCAGGGGAATTAACTGTGCCAGGAGAGAGGGGTGCAGGGGAATTAACTGTGCCAGGAGAGAGGGGTCCAGGGGAATTAACTACGCCAGGAGAGAGGGGTGCAGGGGAGTTAACTGTACCAGGAGAGAGGGGTGCAGGGGAGTTAACTGTGCCAGGAGAGAGGGGTGCAGGGGAATTAACTGTGCCAAGAGAGAGGGGTACAGGGGAATTAACTGTGCCAGGAGAGAGGGGTGCAGGGGAATTAACTGTGCCAGGAGAGAGGGGTGCAGGGGAGTTAACTGTGCCAGGAGAGAGGGGTGCAGGGTCTGGGGAGCTGCTGGAGGCGGCGGGTGAGTAGAAGCAGGCTTCTGGATCAACACAACCAGGCTCAATCTTAGGCTTTGGGATTCCTCAATGACCCCCATTTTTTGCATCTTCCGGACCTCCTTCTCTGTGCCTTCCCTCATGGAGAATGACGACCTCTGGGATGGTGGTAGTGTTGTGCTGGGGTAGACAAAAAAAACCCTCTGTGATCAAGTACATCAGTCAGTAGGAATCACGGAAACCCGTCTGTCTGTCTTGTCTACATTCATGGCTTTTGGGTCGATCGAAACCTCAGGTACATTTTGAATTAGGCTGCTGCGTTCCTTCTTCTTTTGCACTTTCTATAAGAAAAATGTCATTAAAGTACAAACAATACTTTTACATCTGTTTTGAGAGTACAGGGGTCAGTCTCAGTTACTGGAAGGCCTTGTCCCTGCAGACTCCAAGTCTGATTTGATGTGACTCAGTTACCTCCACTGTTTTGATATCCTCAACTCTTAATTATGAAGATTGCAGCTACTTTGGCCTGTGTTCACGATTCTCCATTATTTTCTAAGCAAACATCGTCAAAGATTTATCGGAAAAAATCGAGGCCTCAGTAAATGACATCATTTGTCTCGTTTGCAGTTAATTTAGCGCTATGGGGTAGATCTCAACCTGCCCTGCCTTATAACACTCTTCCACAATCATCATTTTACGTGTTAGGCTCTTGCCGAGGGAAAAGGCATTACAAGTTTGATGTTTGATGAAGCTTGTTTTGTGAAAACACTTGGACTTAAACATGAATCACATTTCACAATCCTTCCTGGGTCTTTCTTTCAGTGCGATGCTAGGCTCCTTTCCAGACAGCCCTATAACAGCTTTACAGACCAGATGTCTGGAGATTTAAGCCATGCAGTAAAATTTACAAGCCTATACCGAGCCACTCGCAAGCATTCTGTGTGAATATTGAAGCAGGTAACAATTTCTGACCTGCCACAAATAATTAAACGAACAAAGTATATATGTGAGATGGTCAAGAGTTCCTTTAAACATATATATTTTTTTTCCTTTTTGCTTGCTGGTAACCGTGCTGAAGAAGTAAACAAGAAAAAGGATGTAACAGGATTATTAAACAACATGGAGCTTCTCAAAGGTGACCCATGAACTAGATTTAGCCCACTTGATGCTTAAACGCCCTTCCCGACTGCTCGCGTTGTCAGTTGAATCATGATTAATGGACTGCACGCAAAAACAACTGACAACCTGAGATCTAGGAATCCATTCCCAGCGGTGGCCAAACACGGCCTCGGGTAGCTCTCTTTGAAGTGTGTACATACTCACATCCTCCTTGGCAGGACGGGACGAACGCAATGCCTCAGTCTGCTCCATTTCTTGTAACGTGAATCACACTGCAGGTGGCGTATTTTAACAGCTAAAAATGTTGCAATTCCTGATAAATTTATAGGATGCTGCACCAAAATATGTGTATAAAAAAATGCACAGGCTGTTACTTTTTGTTCAACAGCTTTCGTATTCTAGTGGCATAGTCATTTAAAAATTGTACTTCGTTTACACATTTTAAAATGCTTCAGGATTATAAAAGATTTTGGTGAAGGGCTGTGTTGTTAGTGTTTATGAATGTCATTAGTGAACCTGAAACACTTGGCTGACTGCTTATTAACTGCATTACCCGTCAAATGGTGTTTTATGAAAATTCCAAACAAATTTATTGAAGAGAACAGAAACAGTGCCAGGTAAACGGTTTTAAACCACTAGTTTATAACAGTAGAACTTCTTGTTTTACTAGTAAGAATAACGGCATTTTAGTGGCCATAGTAATGCTTCATGCCTGAATCTTACAGAATTCACTGCTCCAATTTTACGTTTAACGAGCTTTTAAAGTTGCTCTATTTAGTGCTTGAACAACAAAAAATAAATTGATCAAAAAGTATTTTTTTATTCTTTCAAACCTTATAGTCTTGTTCGATTTTTGCGATCAAATTCAGACGGATTGTTTGCACAATAATTCAATACTGATATTTCGTCAGGGCAGTACTGAGGTTGCCGAGGCCCCCCATATCAGGATTTCCTGCTTTAACGGGCCCCTGGCCTGACACTCGTCGCTCTCCGTCTTGTGAAGGGGTTCACATCATCTACAGCATTTAAAGGTCTTTCCTCCACTGGGCTTTAATAGTGTAGCATTTTTTCTGTTGTGTAATGTATATTTTCAAGTGCTGTCAGAAGTTTTGTGCACCTTTTTGTGTCCGTGCGGTAGAAACAGTTCTGTTTGTCAGCAGGGACGTGTGGAGGATCTCAGCTACAGACGTCTGGGCGTCTTTCTGCCTTTCTGTTTCTCTAGACATCCACTGAGAATATTAATATACAAACGAGTGGAAAAATATTAATGGTGAACTAACGTATGGGCTGAAAAATGGAGCACATGCCAAATGAACGCTGGTGTATCTCTGAGTCAGTCACAGCATTCAGCCTCAGCTGTAATTTGCTCTGTTTTAAACCAGCCTGCTGACGCATCCCGCATGTTACTTTTTCGTGACCAGAAGCGGCCGTATTGATTTAGTTTGTCAATAGCGGCTTGTTTCCACCGATATCGTACTAATGCACTCAGGGCATTTCCGTGCCGTGCAAGCTGGGTATTAAAATGGCCCCGGGCTCTTAAATTATTCACGACCCCTCTGACAGCCAAGCCCTCCATTAGGGGAGTGCAGTAATGATGTCACACAACCTTGCGGAGCCAGGGGCCAGTCCCCCGGGACCATCTGATCGAGCCAGCGGCAGACGTGCGACAGCAGCTTGGAAGTGGTGGCGTTTCGTGTCGCTGGTCTTACTCTGGGTGCCGCTATAAGCACTGATGTTTTTAAAACTGGGGGTGTATTTGGAAAGGTTTCTGCCCTCTTATCCAGGCTACATGCATTCATAACCACTTCACATTCATGTTATCACCTGAAGCTATCAATGCCAGATCCGTTCAGCCAGCTTGGGCTCTGCCTTTCATTGATCTATCGCAGCTACAATGCAAGAAACAAACAAGACATTCTTTTCACCCGGAAATGTTCACCTCAAAAGTCAAGAACATGTAAGCATAATCTGTGTAAACACCTCATTAGTGTTTTATTCAATTAGGTATCCTGCACAAGGGGTATTAAAGTAACTCACACACTTCATTTAAAGAAGCATGTATGCACATAAATATCAAGAGATAAATAGCCTAAATCTGTGTGAATTATGATGGTCATACTTTATTTATCCTCGTGGGGAAACTGGGTAGTTTTTCTATATCCCAGCTAATCCAGATACAGATGATAGCAAGTTCTGGGGTCAGAACAGATGGCCAGCTTCTGTTCAGTACCCCTAGAGCAACTGGGGTTAAGGGCCTTGCTCGCTCTGTCGATAATGGCATTCGATCCGGTGACCATCCGGACACTGGACCTGGGTCCAAACCCACAGAATCATACACTGACCCTGGCTTGTGCTCCTGCTTTGTTTTACAATGGAAATTGGGGGGGGGCTTTAATTTGAAAACACTCTCATAAGAAACTTGCTTTGTGTTGATCCCTCAAAGCTAACAGAACCCAGTTGGGCTCCATTCCTTTAAAATCTCCCAAGAATGGTATTCATAACAAGAAAAACCATGTGTGTAGGAGGACACATTGGGAAACGGTGACAAATGAGACCTTTTGTTGATTTTTTTGTTAAGAATTTATAAACCATTCCCCCCAACACAGAGAATATGAAGACAAAAATGTTTGACATATGAATGAAAGAATGCCATATTTTTGACTTCCTGGCACATTGTCTTTCTTCCATTTCTGAGAAGGTATTACATGGCAGGCACTGCATGGAAAATCAACATATGATCTTCCACAGCCATGCCAAGAACACAGCAGTTGTGTGCCAAGAATTCTGCACTCAGCCGAAGGCAACAAGAACATTCTAAAGGCACCAAGACCCCTGATTTGTGCTCAGCCGAGGGCTACAGGAACACTGTAAAGACAGCAAGGCCTCTGAACTGTGCTCAGCCGAGGGCTACAGAAACACTGTAAAGGCACCAAGGCCCCTGATCTGTGCTCAGCCAAGGGCTACAGGAACATTGTAAAGATGCCAAGTCCCCTGATCTGCGCTCAGCCAAGGGCTACAGGAGCCAGCTGTTTCTGTGGAGTTTAGTTTTATTTTGAGATTGAAATGCCTTTTCCCATACTTTTTTTTTTTAGCAAAATCTGAGTCATGTTTAAGAACATGAACTATTGAGCGTTCTTTGAGGGCACAGAAACATCTAGATTTTCTCATCCATAAACGTTGCTTAGATTAAGAGCTGACAAAACTAGACCTAGAGGATGATAACAGGACCACTCAGCTTTTCTGTGTAGTCATATTGCACCTGAGCGAGTTCTAAAACTTTTTGTAGCTTTCACATGCATTTTGCACAGACTGCTGAAAGGTTTCCTAAAATTTTCAGCTGCTAAATATTGCAATTAGTTAATGGTCCTTCTTTTATCAGAGCAGGCAAATGAAATGAACAGGAATCCTTCAGATAGTAAGGCTCACAAGTCCAGCATCGCCCTCATGATGCCACCGGCTTAGAGACTCCGGTCTGATGCAGTTTAACCGAATTACCTGAAGTCAAAAAGTCAGCTTCTTTACTGGCAGATGGCTTCAGAAAATAGCTACATTTCAGTTAATGAGACCAGATAATGTCGCTAATCGAAGTAACCCTTGTAAATAAACCGGAGGATTTATTTACCAATCGTTGATATTGCTTCAGATTGCATATACGTTTAAATAAAGCAAAGGCTGCATTTTTTAACTGCTTTGTTGGCACCTGGACAATTATGTTTACACATTAGAATGAAGATGTATATAGTTCGTATTTATTCTTCATAGTGGCAACAATAATAATTACTTTGACTAACACCAGTCTTCACTAGGAACAAAGAGGCAGATTTCAGACAGTGATGCAGGCCAGCTATTCAGTGGAATTGTTTTTATGACTTCATGCATACCTTGGAAAATTACATATCAATATCACCTTCAATGCTTTGCACAAAAGGGCACGCTACAAACATATAAGTTTTTTGTGGGAATTCAGTTTAAATAACAGAATGCTGTTCCTACTCATTAGACAATTTGACCAATGTGCATGTAAGCTATACGGCATAAATTACAATACTGATTTTATCATGATGTAGTATAATATCTTTGGGGCTCTTGGCCCATTGAACAAGAATCATGCCAAGTTTTTCTACTCCCTAGCAGTTTCACAGAGCTGGAAGGAAGTTGCATTCATTTCTGTTTCCCTGATCATCCCACCAATGCCTGGCGGAAGTGTGATCCTAGTTACTGAGATAAACATCATGCATTAGCAACCTTCAAACTCGCTGCTGACCACATATTGAAAGCCGGGCACTACCCATTGCCAAGAGGGTGTAAGTGTTCTTTCTTGTCACTCATTTTTGCAGAAATTAATATACCACTCAAAGCTCATTGGATCAGCCATGATCGTTTGACACTGGAGGGCATGCAGAGGGAGCCAGCATGGGGTTCAGCCCTTGGATCTTCTTCAATCATCTGTACGCAGAATAGCTGTTACACCCTTAGAAAATCGCAGCTTTCAACGTCATGTCTGCCTATTTACACTTGATGCGTTCTTACGTTGGTAAGCAGGACACGGCATGTCTTCAATCACAGTGTGATGACACCCTTTTTCAGCCGTGCACTGATGGGTTAGTTTTCAGTGCCATGGCTACCGTTCTCATTTTAGGTGGATGTTAAAAACATCACTAACCTTCAGGATAATGCAGCGATGCAGTATGATGTCTTCTGAATCACACCACAGCAAGACAAATTCAAACAAATATGCGCAAATCCCATTTCAAAATTGGGTAAAGCGTATTAATCAGAAGGCAAACAAGTCATAAAGACATGCGGGATACGTCTGTACATTACACCTATCACATTCACACGATATGGATGGGAGATTCATGCCAGGATAAATTCTCCTTATTTAAAGTACAGCTCGGTGTAGTTGCTGGAAAGCAGCTGCCCACTCAGCTTTAGCCGAAGATGGGGGACTTTCACACACACACGCTAAAAGTACCCTTCACGCTGAATTCAGAATCTCATCGCCAAAGTCAGCAGTACTTCTTACCAGAGCTGCTTTATACACAGTTCTGAGGAGCAGACATGCTGTTGATTCAGTATGGAACAGTCACTACCCACATACCAAACACATTCAAGCTTACAGAGTTACTCATACACCAAGAGCACATACCAAACAAAATCCGAGATAAACAGGACAAAATTAGTCGTAATAGTAACAAATTATATTTACAAATAAGTGTTAATAATTTTTGTTAAATTTTTATCACTAGCTTGCCTAGTTTCAGAATAGCTGGATTCATTTTGCATTGTGATATGTGAGGCATCACCTATTGCTGCATTGGCAGAATTTGCAGTTATTGTTGGCAGCAATCAGTCTGTGAAATGAATTAAAAGGATAGTTTTTTGTTTTTGTTTTTACGTAATCTCAGTTTATAAACTGATGAGCTGCAAGTAATTTGAAGTTATTTGAAGTTTCGATGAAGAGAAAAATGATGTCTGGTGTCCACAAATTGACATGGCATGTGAATGCAAAGAGATTAAGTATGTAATACTTACAAATTACAAAGGTGGTAATAAGGGGTTAAGTACATATCACTCACAGATTACAGGACTGGCAATAAGGGGTTAAGTACATATCACTCACAGATTACAAAATTGGCAATAAGGGGTTAAGTACATATCACTCACAGATTACAGAACTGGCAATAAGGGGTAAAGTACATATCACTCATCGATTACAAAGCTGGTAATAAGGGGTTAAATAGGCATCGCTCAGAGATTACAAAGCTGGCAATGAGGGGTTAAATAGGCATCGCTCAGAGATTACAAAGCTGGCAATGAGGGGTTAAACAGGCATCGCTCAGAGATTACAAAGCTGGCAATGAGGGGTTAAACAGGCATCGCTCAGAGATTACAAAGCTGGCAATACGACATTATAAGCAGTAACGCATACAGTGATATATAAGCAACATCTGCCTCAGCTCTTCGTGTGTTGTCTGCAAGCTCTTCACATATCACATGGTTTGCTCTGTGCACTCTGGCTTCTTACCTCAGTCCAAAGACATTATTATGTGCGTGTGTGTGTGTGTGCGCGCGCGCGTGTGTGAATGTCAGTGTACGTCTAACTATGGATTGGCATCCAGTCCAGTGTGTCCCCTACCTTGTGCTCCAGGTTCCCCTGGCATCCGGTCCAGAGTGTATGACCCCTGCCACCCTTCACTGGATGAGCGACTGAAGGATGGTTACATCACTCTACTCAGTGACAACTAATTTACCAAAATCATCCATGCATCTTCTGATGGCTTATACTAGTCTAGGACACGGGGTCATCAAAATCTAAGGACATGAAATCATTTCTGATCTTCGATTAAAAAAAAAAATTTAAACAACATCATATCTGAAGAAAAGCACTATATATGACAATTTTATATATATATATATGAAATATGTAATTAAGATATTTCCTTAACATGGCTTGGCTCAGCCTTTTGTTGAAATTTCAAAGTTACTCCGTTTTTTTAGCAATAACGATCTAAAATACACAACTTGCGGCTTCTGCTTAATTAATTTCACCTTGTCGGTCTTGATGGGCTACTCATTATTGAAGTTCCCAGATGGTACTGCTTGTTTCCGATCTGGTGGGCTGTGCTGGCTTTCAAGGCTGCTCTAGATGTACAACAAACCTGGAGAAATGTTGCTATTGAAATCTAAGTGCTGGCTACGGAAATTTCCAGAAATGCTGATTAACTCTAGCTTCTCTCATTTTACCAGCAAATGTACAGAAATCTAAATGAGATCATAACAAACATCACTCCAGCCTGTCACATGGGGCCCTCTAGGCTCCCTCTTAGTGCTTCTCAGGGCCCCCCATAACCGAGAGTCACAATAAAAACTTACCTCATAGAGTTTAAGAGGAGTCTTGCCATATGCCACCTATCCTCAGGCTATTTGAGGCACAAAGAATTCCTTTTATTTTGGGACAGACTGGTGTGCAGTCTGGACATTTCCCATGGTGTTCAGAGAGCACCACCTTTTTCCTTAACAGCCCCTGTGGAGCCAAGCTTCTGTTGTGACATGGGGACCGTAGTATGGAAGCAACTGGGGCTGCCTGTGTAAGTGAAAAGCCAAAGGAGTGATGTGTCCATCTTCAACGTAACTCCCCCTTCGAGATCTCTGCTTGGCATACTCCATTTTGCTAAATAGCTTTGCCTCAGTCTGGGCCAAAAAGTAATGGTGCCTTATGTATGAATTAGTGAATGACAAATTTAGGCGCTGTTTTGTTTTTGTTATTTTAGGCTAAGGTTTTAACACCGAGCGATGGTTATTGACATATATCTACGGTGGAGAGTTAAAAAGCCTATCAACTACTGAAAAAAAACATTTTAATTTTGTTATCAAAAACAATTCTGAAGATTTCCTTGGCTACGTCAATACTCTGTGGAAATCAGTCAGCTGCACACGTCAGTTTCTTTTCAGGAGTCACCATTCTGTTTAGCAATCTGGTGACCCTAGTCTGGTATTCATAATGGCAGCAAATCGATAATTTTCGGTAACATTTTTTTAAAAAACATCTTGCTCAGCATTGTTTAGATCTTAAAAGTGCTTCATAGGCACCGGGGTCCCAGTTGGTCAATAGTGTGATTCCATTTTTTTTTGCAATAACAAGCAGCTGTTGACAGGGACGATGACCTTGGGTGACTGGCAGGTCTTATTTAAGACAGGGAGCATCAACATTTTCGCGATAGCCTTACAGATAGCGCTCACAGAGCCATGTTTGGCCGCGGATTACCATTCTGGGCACATGCTGTCAACGCTGTGTCTGACAGTTTTGTGATTTCATTAGATTTCTGTAACCCTGCCTATTCCTGACCTCCACACCTGCTCAAGCCCATCCTAGCCCAGTTCCACCAAGTCTACTGTAACCAAGACACAAGAACAGACTATAATACTGCTGTGATTTTTCGCCCCTTCGAAATGGCACCTCGGCCACATCTGATCACAACAGAAAAGCGGGTCGGAAGGCATTCTCCAGGGTGTGTTTCCAATCTGCCGCGTGACTGAGATTGATTTACTGTGCTGAAGGCACCCTGGGGTAGTGAGTGAAGAGAAGGTATCAAGCAGATTAGGTACGACGCTGGTGTTCTTTGGAAGTGGCTAATCAGCCATGCCAGATTTATGGGCAGTCAGGCAGTAAATCATACTGTCTGTACGCTATAGGAACTGTGAGATAGTGTGGCACTTTTGCAAAGTAGCTCCTTTAAACTTTGACGCTTATATCTACACAGGTATTGGAGTATTGCAGAAGCAAAAAAAATAACTAAGAATTTAGAGTTTTTCTAGATTTTGTTTGCATCAGGTGTATAGAAGCCCCCCAAAACACCTGGTTATGTATTGGGCAGCAGCTCTTCTTAGAGAACGTAGAGGCCAAAGATTCACCGGGATGGAAAAAAAAAACGCTAGCAAAAACAGAGTAAGAGAACCGAACTAACACTTAATGAAAACACAGGGAGCTGCCATCTTTCAATTGATTTCACCTGCTTTAGTTGCCACAAGCCCTTAGAAGTCGAATTGGCATCAATTAAATAACTTTCTGCATATGAAATCGGCTACATTCATCGCTTCCCCGTCAGCCGGTTTTCGGGATAATTGTTGGCATGTAGTGATCGGGCGACAAGATTTCAGAATGAGAGCTCAATGGTGTAAATAAGACAGACGCTGTGTAAGGCCTGTCGTTTTCCATCATGGGGACGTACCACGCTATAATTTTTACGGAATAATAATTTCATATAATATGAATATGCAGCTTCTGCTTCACTTTGTTATAGCTGTTTGACCTGACAAATCTGCATTCAGTTAATGCCGTACCGTTGTAATATCTGGCTCAATCCTTTATTTTCTTGGTGATGATTTTGAAGCGGCGGCAAACAGATTTTAACGTGCAAAAATTCCGTAGTTCGGTAACAGAAAAAGTCCTAGATATGCTAAGGTGACAAGACTAAACAGGAAAATCATCATTGTTGTTTTAAGAGCGTTCTTTAAAATGGCACATGGACACTCTCGATGCTAAATTAACATTTTTCTATGAAATATTATCCAGTCTCCAATTATAACTCCCATCCAGTACACTTTGCTACATAACATAGGCCTGCTTGGTGTGAAAAACATACACTCACATTTGCCAACTAAGTTTATAAACAATGGCACTGGCCATTACTTCTGTTCATGCACTCCTGCCAAAATCGTGTAGTCGCGTACAGTAATGATTTCCAGCAGATTGGCATGAATAAATACATCACATTTCTATCAGGCTATCTTTGTACGTTGCACGTACGTCTCAGTTTTCACGTTTCCGTCATCAGCATGCAACGTCGTTGAGACATGAATCTATGCATATTTTATAACCCTCTGCAATTTTTGAGAATCAATGCTGTCGTTGTCTGCTAGGTTTTAGGTATAGGGTCCCCATTCACATATGCTTTCTAGGTAACCTTTTTAAAGATAATAAGCGTATATATGTTAATTTTTAGTGAATACCAACTGGGGCTAAATAATCGAAATGCTACTGTAAAGTACTGCTTATAAATGCAGCCTGTGAGGTACATGATCAAAAGTGGAAGTTTTATTTTTTTAATCTGTGATTATTTAAGTTAAAACACGGCCCAACGATGAAACATTTCACGGACAGCTTTTTACATGATTTTTCATGCATCAGCATTTCATCTATTTATCTCTACTCGGGAACCACAACGAACTGGGCTGTGGTAAGCCACATCCCATCCGAGGAAGACCGTCCATCGTGGTGTGGATTCACACACCTGATCTGTTTCTGCTGTCAGTTCACCTGAACGACCCGTCCTTGGGCTCCCCACGGAAGCCTCGCTGCTCAGGGGAAAGCCAGGGCAAACCCGAAGTGAAAAGTGACACTCCGCAGATATGAAGCCAATTTGGCTTGGCACATGATAAAAAATTAACACTTAAATATCACACGTGTAGCATTACAGATTTGACAATCGATATTTTATGGAGAGAGCCTTTAATCAAATAATTGTTAAATTCTATGTGATAAATATTGGAGAGGGTTGGTAACCCAAAGTAGTTAGACAATAATAGATAGATAGATAGACAGACAGACAGACAGACAGACAGACAGATAGATAGATAATACTTTATTGTCAGACAAGTCTGAAATTTTTCTTGCATCACAGGTGCCCAATTTACAACATCACAAAAAAAACCAAAATTAAGACATCAAGACACAAATACATACTTTTAATCTACCGTTACCACCACAAAAATGAATCCATTGTACATTTACAGTCTGCGATTAAGTTCCATATTTAGTTTTAGGATTGACTAATGCACAAAAGAGTGCTTCAGTCTAACCTTATTAAATCGTGGAACCAAATATCTCCAGCTTGATGGTAACAAAATATATTCACCATTCTAAACATGATTGGGGTCTGAAACAATACTGTCGGCCAGCCTTAATATGCTACTATGAATAAAAACCTATACCTATACCATTGGAACGACTGCTTTACAGGATAATGTACGATTCTACGTATTGGGAGTTTTGTTATCGCAGAAATGATTCAAATGATTTGAGGAGATTCAGCTGCACTCGCCTACACCATCTGGGATGGCGGGAAGCTCGAATGACTGGCTCTCCCAGTGTCACCGGCAGAGGTCGCTCTCTCTCTCCATTCCGGTTCGCTTCGCGTATTTTTACTTTACTCAGCTGAGCGTCCGCCAGACATCTCTCTTTGTGCTGTTGGGGATGTGGGCCGGACTTTCTCGATAACCTCTATCTTTAAAGTGTCATGTAGCCAGCTGTGCGGCCCTCCTTATCTCACAGAGACGCCGTGCTGTGGAAGGCCGCTCTCTCAGGGGCCTGTCTGAGGTGCCACTGCTGGCTCCCGTCTGCTCAGCTAGGAACATACTTGAGTGCTTGGTTCAAACTGCAGAAAGTTTAGAAGCCTCATCTTGCAGATATAGAAGTATACAGAAACGGCCCATAATTTCGTACAAGTATAAACGTTTTCCAGGTAGCAGAAACATGTGACACACACGTCTGTCCTGTAACCCCCACTTCAGAACATCCTTTTGTGTCTGTGCTGATTGCTTATGATAGATATTCTTTCAATTTGTATTTTTTAAATATACCATTTAATTCAAATGATAATTAATTCATGTTATTGATATTTTCTACGTGTAAAAACTGTCCAAAACGAACAACTTACAGCTTTTTTTTTTTTTAAAAAAAAGGACAGCCCGTGAGTTTCATGAAATTTCCGAAGCTTGCAAACGATAAAAAAAAAAAAAAAAAAAAAAAAAAAACCCCTTAAAAGGCAGATCAGACTGCGCAGGGCGAACAGGGTTTCCGTTCTTTAAAATAATAATAATACGTACATACTGTGTAGGTACATTAGGTACGATAAAGAACAAGTCTGCTGTTTAGAATGCATCGCGTAGACCTTCAGGGGTGTGTAGTAACAAAGAATGCTACATGTTTGGAACTGAACAGTGGAACCACAGAAAAATTAAATGTTTCCAGATGTCAATATGTTTTTTCTGGGTATGGCTTCAAAAATGACACATTTTGCCCATTTAACTTGATATTTTAAATGCCATTAATGAGGTGTAACTACCATGAAGTCAGCTGGCTGAACGCCAGTGCAGTTTGCAGACGTTGCACATCGGGAGCTGGCAAAGAAATATAAACGTGTGTATGGCATTGTGTGTTTGTCCAGTGTGTTTTTGCACTATTAGTAGTTGTGAGTTAATCCCCATGCTTCCTTCTGGTATCCTGTTCAATTAGTCACACAGTTAAATTAGCGAAATTTTCCAGCCAGAGCCGCAAAACAGGGCCTCGTGATTGCTGAAGAGGCATAACGGGTTTACTGCATGGGTAAGTGGTTTCGTTTTTTCGCGTTTACAGAGGCCCGACAGGAATGGACTCGATCGACACAGCGCAAAGAATATTGGTGCCGTTTTGTCGAGGAAGCACGTGAAAAACGAGCGAAAATTAGCTGTAACCGGAGTCAGGGTGGCTTTCGATTCCTGGAAGAGTCAGACGAGTGAATCAACACAAACAAAAGCAGTCACGTGACCACTAAGAACGCTGTTCATGGATGTTTTACGTACATGTATAAAACATACAGTTAAGACAGTTAATATTGTTCTAAGTAAGTTTAAAAAAAACTTCACAGTTTTCTCAGCATTTCAGTTACTAGAGCCTTTGTCTGGGATTCCAGTTCATTTACTCCGTAGTGTGAAATGAATTCATAGAAAGATGAACATTACAGAACATCACACGTTTTAGAAGAGGGGTACACT
The DNA here is from genome assembly GCA_009936485.2 of Gymnarchus niloticus. NCBI lineage: Eukaryota > Metazoa > Chordata > Actinopteri > Osteoglossiformes > Gymnarchidae > Gymnarchus > Gymnarchus niloticus. The sequence goes on along the minus strand of JAACJT020022811.1, from coordinate 13,657 downwards.
CTGTCTGCCATTTACAAGAGGTTATGTACATTCCTCTGCTTGGTAGTGCCACACAGTTGGTGTATGAGCCAGGGGATCTTGTAAATTCGGCTAATAATTAAGTCAGTCCCTCGTCAGTGAGTATACCCGCTTTTTGAGTTGGAGTGTTTTTGCTGGGCATTAGGTGAGGCCATCCCTGCGTGTCTGAGCTGCCAGTGCCCAGTGCCAAGGAGTGGAACACCTTAAGAGTCATCTCTGAACTGTTCACATTTAGGGTTGACCCTGAAAATGACTGCCAAAAAAGCACAAGTTCTACCAGAAATTCCCAGTTTCTGCTTGTAGCCCCACATTCGTCAGCTCCTGTCCAGTGATTGCATCGATCCCTGGTCCTACTCTTTCACGGCTGCTCGTCCCAGAACTTCCTCTTCGCCTTTTTTTCTCAGCAATGACACAGCTGTGCTGATGAGTATCATGCATTTTTTTTTTCTCGCTCTGTCTGCAAGGGTCCTGTAATGTTGCCAAGATTCTCGAAAGGGAGTACCGCCCCAAAATGAGTCTGTTCACGTCTCTGTCCCTCCCTACACGTCAAAAGAAGACTGCATAACTCACTCAGAAAGACCAGACTACTTTCACATGCTGAGGTCCTCGAGACATTTCAGTTCCAATCAGAATTAGAAGCCTGCAGAGTAAAACTGTTGAACTCTGCAAAACATCAGAGTCGTTCCGCCCTAGACATTGACACTGAATTGCTTGGACCTCTAGTGCACCTTCTGTCTTGTGTTATGATTAACTTTCTAATCAAAACATTCCCTCAGTGTGATATTCGTACTGGAAAGACAGGATAGCGTTTCTGCCGAATTTTTAATTAAACATGAATCCTTGGTCCTCTGGAAAGGTGAAGAGCAGACAGGAAGATGGTGAAATGACCTCTGGGAATTTTAGGTAGCAGCAAAATATCGATTTTCACCCACTCACCGGAAAATGAAACAGCACAGCGATTATTTTACTAATTTCAGGCTGATATAAGAGCTGCTTAATTCCAAATACTGTACATTTGACAAAAACCCATGAACTTATCGGATTTCAGCATATTTCACTTTAACACGATGGAGGCTGTAATGGACGTTGGTAGAACATTGTGTTTCTTAACTTAGAGGAGCTCCGCAGGGAAAATATAATCTAATTGGCAAAAACGGGTTGGCTCCAATCCTGTGTCTGAGCCAATGTTCCTCTAAAGGCTCGGTCCCGAAGATGTAGGTGCAAGTGGACGGCAGCCATGTGCCTTGCCTTCAGTGCTTCATTTTCCATACTTTTTCATTATGGTAGGAAGTTGAGTGTAGGATTGGTAAACAATGTGAAAGCCAGCATGGGTGACCAGTGACCCACAATCACTTTGTATGTATGGATTCATATGGTTATTTGTGGCAGGGAGACAACAGAACAAATTATAGTGGTTATCTTGGAAATTCTTCACAATAAGACGAATTAGGGCATTCAGTCCGTCCATCCATCCATCCATCCATCCATCCATCCATCCATCCATCCATCTTCTACCTACTCTTTCTGAGTCTTGAGGAGGACATTTAAGGCAACCTGAAATGTGAAATGGGGTTTTCTTACCCTCCTCAGTATTGCTAAGCTTTTTTTTTATTTGTGACTCAGTAAAAGCTCTGCTTCAAGAATAACATGATGTTTAAATGCAGGGAGAAGTGAAGACAGAACAATGATTGTACGTTATATAACACTGACTGTATCTGTCATGTTCTGAATATGGCTTATTGTTCAGGCGATCATGTACAGTTAATGATATACCGAATGGATGCTCCTCACAAATAATGTTTATTGTTTTTTTTAATATCAATGGATTTTTTTTTGCTCAAAGTAACTTGTAATGATTTATGTCAAGTTGTTGGAAAAGTGCATTCTTGGGCCTATTGATGGACTCTCTCAAGTTTATGCCAGTCTGAGCTCAATGTGGCCTATCATTAAGTCCCGCAGTTACTGTTCATAGATCACTATTTCACACTGGTCCAGCATTTGCGCAGGTTGTAATAATAATGTAATACTGTTTCATTTTAGATCTGAAATGGTTCCGTTTTTTACGGTTCTTCTTAGCAAAAGTATGAACTCTGTGTCCCTCCATTTCTATTGTACTGTTTTGATTTGTGCGTTGTCACAGTAGAGCTTACAGCTAAATATGGAGTGGCTTGAACACCTACAGCATCTCCAAGCCCTGCATACAAATTGCTCTCCATTTATACAACTTCCAAAGCCCCAGGCATTTCTTTGCCAGCGGTAATTTTTATCGTAACTGACAAAACTTGAGTGCCCTCTAGGTCGGCGAGCCGTCATCGTCTGGATCGGTTGTAGCTTTTTACCATCAGCATGCTTGTTTTAATTGTGCACAGCCATGAAAATTGCCTTACTCTGATCTCATGATGACGAGAGGGTGGAAGAGTGTAACGGCGGGAGAAAGCCATGGCGACTTGACACCCTCTGACAACAGGGTTGTTTCAACCATTTCAATGGACATGTAACCTTTCTCCCACTGCTCCTTTGCTATTAATAGCTCAGGGCTCTTAGAGGAAGAGATGAAAGCAGATGACTGGTCTTTCCATAAATGGCATACCATTTACATTCCAAGAAAGCAAGCAATTTTCTGGTTATTAAAACGGATAGATGAGATTTTAAAGTACTTTATTTAGCAAAACAGACAAATAAACAAATAAAGGAACTATAGGACAGAATTATTATGTTCTTTGAAAATTTTCCTCAGTAATATCCCGGAGCATTGAAAACGTAGTCAGAGATGGACAGTATGAGAGGGAGAGTATTTCACCCGGAAATAACACACTTGCAAACGTAGTTTGGTATTCCTGTGCATTTTTTTTTTTATTCTGCCACAAAGGTTTGCCTGTGTTTTGTTGTTTCCTCAATGGATCTGTCGTAGAAACACTCAGAGGTCGTGACTTGGCAGGCTGAGAAGGTGACCGTGTGCATGCATGGTATCAGTAATACGTTAATGTTCTTCCTTAGCAAGCAAGCAGGGGAAGTCGTTTTGCAGAATTATGGATTCTGTACCTTCTGTTACCCTGTGAGTGCAAATTTTTCATATTTTCTAGACTCGACTCTGGCGGGATCCTTTCTCCTAGCAAACAGGGAACGTTACAGCTACATTACAGGAACGTTAAGAAGGTAATGAGAACATCACTGGACGTGGTGGGAACGTTCCCTGTTTGCTGGGCTCCGAGTGGTTAGTTTGGATACAGCTACAATCTCCCGCTAACTGGCAAAGTGTGCCATGCTCAGTGTGTTACTTATTTGGCTGGATGGTATCCATAGAAGTATAAATGAATGTAAAATTTACATCCACGCTAAACGAAGCGAGGAGCTCTTGAGAACGCGTCTTTTCGAATAGCTTGCAGATGTCCTGGTTGGGCACTAGTATGGGAGCCCGTTTCCCTAGCAGCTTTATCTACATCTTGTAAATGCACATCTAAATAACACTCAGCATTTGTAATTTGCCCTTGGCCAGTAAAAGACTGTAGCCATTAAATTAACTCTGAACAACCATCCATGAATTCAAGAAGTTTCTGGCGGAGAGAAGTCCAAAATGGTATTTCCTTGATCCCGGGGCTCCAGATAAACAGTTTTGTGTTCTTCAGATTTTGGAAAGAACGGCATGTTCTCTTTGCAGTCACGCTGGTCGTATTGGCAACACAGAAGGTGTCGGATCTTTCAAAATGTTTCCGGCAATAAAAATATCGTTACCGGTAGTCTGCTCCAGCCTGTCATTCTGATGATCTACGGAAAGCTTTAGCATGTCATTTTATCTTGCTTGACGTTGTACAGTTTAGGCGGGACCAATTGTGGCCTGGCCCCACTTCAATTAAGCTGAATCGTTAAATGCCAATGTTTTCTTGGATAGTTCCACCACGTTTTGGTTTCAGTTTTTCTCTGGTATAAGTATTCAGCATAAAGTAATATTTTTCTGCAATTTGTTTTCTGAGCAACACGCTGCTTGATTACAATCTGTGATTTTAATGACTTTGAAGTGAATTTTCCGACTTGGGGGTATTTCACCAAACGGGGTAACCCGTTTTAACACATAAGACAAGAAATAAGGCACGGGATTCTTTATTTTTGGTCATTGTGGTTTGTTACAACAAAATTTCGTCTGGCATTTTCCATAACAACACAGGAAAAGAAAAAAACAATTACAGACTGAACATAAGAGCTAAACAACTCAACTGCAAACTGTACATAGTGCAGATATGGCGAAATGAGCAAGGCAGGCATCTAGGATGTGCTAAGGAGAATACACGACATAAACAGACACACCGATAACTAAACTACCGACTAACTCTCGAAAGTATTCACATTTTCCTGTTCCACAATGCCAGATGGAAATTGGCCAAAATTCAAAATCTTCCTTTGTACTATCCAGCTGTGGCAATATGTAAGATTATTTTGTATGTTTGTTTTGATCAGCGTGAAGAGTAAGGGTGCCATTCTTTCACCTTAGTGAATTATAATTTGAAATGGCTGAGAAATTTGTAAAATGTGCAAGTACCTAACAGAATTTTTGAAAATTCGTGAAGGAATTTGGAATGAATCTTCGATTTCAAATGACATTTTGGGTGGAAAAGTCTCTTTGGTTCTATTGCCTGCGTAGTTAATTCAAGTGTTTAACTCAGCTTTAAAAGCTGGTAATCATTTTATTTATTAACATGCGTATTGCGGGGTTTAGCTTTATTTTCAAAACGAAGGATATCGCTGATTCAAACAAATTAAAAGTTTTACATTTTTGCTACAGACTCAAGTTGTGAAATGCTTGTCAGGATTTATTTGGCCTCTGTATTTATATATGTTAATATATTCATGTCCTGAGCTCGAATGAGGTGCAGTCATATAAAATTACAGTTCTAATATTTTTTCATATATCCATGCTTGTACTGCTAACATACATCCATACACGTTTTATTGCAGTATTTTATTACTCAATCAGATTTTCATACGATGAGAAGAATATCTTCTGGCATTTTTTTATACTGCATTCACTAAACTAGATGTTACATTCCATGTTGTACAGTTATGTTTGAAACGGCAGATTTTCACGCCCAGGGTCAGTGCGTGTGTGATTGTTTCTGATATATCCTTGAAAATTCTTTAGATTCTTCACGGAAGACATCCATGTGCTATATATTGATTGATATTGAGTTGAGTCATGTGATTTCTTGGCCATGGACCCTTGCTGGGGGAGCATTTTGTCCAGTCCGACTGGTCAGGCCAAGACGTTTCACTGACACTCGGGGAGCGCAGCAAGACGAACGGTCAAAGAACCTCACGTGAAATGAAGCAGAGATACCGGACTGCAGGACCGACACATTTACCAAACGCTATCCAGTGGGTGACACATGTTCAGTCAGTCACATGACAGGAAACGGGCTGCGCCAAATCAGGGCAGGAAGACAAGCCAGCCCCTCGACTGGAAAGTTCAAACTGCACAACTCGCTGTGGTGCTGAACGCCAGGATTTCGCCGTCTTGGTTTTTCCATGCCATAAAAATCAGCTGACATACATTCCCATTTGAAACCCAAGAACAAGGGAGAGCTTCATACTGGAGGTACAGACAGAAGCAGATTTAACACTCAGCGATATCCAGTTCTTGCTTAATTATTCATGTTTTCTCCCTGCCGTCAGAGGATAAAGAGCCTTCAGGAGGAAGTCAGCAGGCACAAATGAAGCCGCAGGGAAATCCATTTGGTTGGCAAGGTTAACGTCTATCCACTCACTTACCTTTCAGGGGGCAGTGGGGGGTGGGGCTTGCTCGGGAGGTACGGACCTGGCTTTATCTTATCAACCACAGCCTGTTACTCTTACATATCTTAAACATTTTGCCATGGCGCCGAAAATACTAAATTGCAAACTGATGGATAATTCAGAATTCAGAACAATCGTACCTTATTCAGTCTCCCTAGGGAAATTTGGCACTTTCTCACATCGGCTGTCTTGCTCTCCATATTCAGATGGGAGTGTTTTGGGGTCAGAGCCCAGGAACTCAGTCTGTCTATAAGAGCTGAGAGCCTGTGTCTGGAAGGTTGTTAGTTCAAATCCCATAGCAGGTAAAGTGAACAGAGCACTGTTGGGTCCTCGAATGAGGCTCTTAACTCCAGCTGCTCCAGGGGTGCTGGGTGTTGGTTGACCCTGGGCTCTGAGCCCAAAACCAGCTCTCTCCTGTACATGTAGCTGTAATAAAACTTCTTTGAACCATAATTTGTATGTTGTTTTTTTCAACACAAGTTACTAGAAAATACAAAGATTTGAATAGGTTTTTCATGACAGCGTGGATTTAATTAATGCTTTCTAAACAAGCTGAGGTTAATAGCGGCCATATACTCCAAACGAAAAAGACGTCGTTTACCAGACATGTCGTGTGTTTCGGCAAAAATAAATAAATAAATGGAGTGGTCACTGCGGTGACTACACTGTCTTGTGCAAGCAGACGCTCACAACTTTGGTGTTCACTGCTTCCGTGGTTGGGCCCACCCACTCTGTACAATTGGTCAAAACTTCTTGTCAGTTATACAGCTCGATCAGCTTACAGCCCTAATGAATTAACATGAAAGGACGCTATCTGAGCTTGTTCATGGATATCCGTGTCTACCTCTACGTCAGCTTGCAGTGAGGTCTTACATACATTGGCCTGCAATTTGTAAGAAATTGTCACAAACCTTAGTGAAAGTATCCGACTGTTTGAGACTACGTGTATCGACTTTAGCTAGCTTAGGCATCTTTAAGTGTGGGGCGCTTTTAAGCTTGTATTTAAATGATCTGTAATCTACTGAAATAAAATGGGTCAGAGAACATCCACGGGGCAGATTAAGGGGACGTACGGGTATTTGGGAGAACAATTAGGTCTCCGGGAATCTTCAGACATGATCACACCAATGAGTACTCGTCTATCTAAATCTGTGTTTCTGAGAATGACATCCTGTGTAGGAGAGACGATCAGTTGTTCCCAAGGCTCCCGCCCACACGCCCGTTGACTTTTTTCATAAACTTCCTGAAATACTTAACAGTATGGTACTCGAACCAAAGCTGCGGATAGCGGAATACACAAATATAAAGATGGCACACGTTATCTATCGATCAGCATCTATCCCATATCACAAGCATGATGACGTAAACGACCTCCCTTTACGAGGGGCAGATCTTCCCCAAGCTGTACCTCTTCATGATGTTTAATTACGTCAGCTTACCAGATGTTTTCATCCAAAGCAGCATACAGTAATCAAAGAACGTCACACACAAGGTTGACAGCCTTGCTCAAAGGCCCAACAGCGACATGGGTACTGTGCCGGCCGCAGGATTTGAACCGGCGACCTTGCGGTCACAAGCTGAGTCACCAAGCCTGTAGGGTCGTGTACCATGCCAATAATAAAAGGGCACTGAAGACCCTACAGGGTCACCAGTCGGAGTGATTTCATTTTCCTGAACAACTGCACCCGATTCTGCTTTTGGAACATCTAGGTACTACTGATTACCCGTCGTTCCCTTCTACAAAGCAACGGTGAAAACATGTGAAAGCGACGGTGTGGAAAATGGTTTTATGCCATTAAGAGAATGAATACAGATGGGTCAAAGTGGCAGCCAAGGAAAGAAACGACCATCTGCAGTGATTATTTCATAATATTCAATGATTCTCTTATGACTAAACCTGGTTTTGAAGTCATTTATAAAATATATACACACTTGATTGCATGGCATAATTCTAACAGATGCAAGTTCTGTTTTATTTTAAAAAATGAAAAAATAAGCTAATTAAACTGTAACTTTGCATTATGTTTTTTTAATGGAGGTGACATATTATTAATTATTAAATTGTTTCATATCAAGAGTATATTCTATAATTGTGTCATCATTTTCCTGAACTAAATAGAGACAAAAACACTTGATTATTATTAGCAGAGACTGGCTGTTTGCTTGGACCTAATATTTGAAAATATCTCAGAGTTTAGCTTAGCTACTGTGTTTTCACCATTGCTAACCACCATTTTGTTTTGTGACATCACATCGAACCTCAAGATATACTTTTCATGTTATTAATTACCTCTCGTCGTACATACAAGCAAAAATAACTGTTTTTCATAAAACAGGAAATGATGACTCGGAAAAAGGGTTGCTTCGGAATTAGTTTCAGTTATTTTTCTCTATTCTTTTTTAAAATTCTGGATAAAAAACAAGAATGAACCCACAGAATGTCAGACGGAAACTGTTTGTGTTGTGTTAAAAAGAAGACTTTTCTCCTACAATATTGCTGTTTTCCCCCTCATGCTATGAAGCCATGTTCCTGAAATCGTAGAGATCGTAATTCCTCGGCAAGCAAAGGTGGATGAACCCATTTTTGGCTGTAGTAAAATGGGACAGATTCAAGGGCTGTTCTCAGATGTCTACAGGGGGGCCGGTGTGCCCCCACCCCGTTGACAGTCCTGGACCCCCCCGGCCCCCCTAGATGACAGTTTGTTATTAACTTGCAATTTGATTGCTGACAGTGCAAGTTTTGTTTTCCCATATGCCCCCTTCCAACAACACATTAGAAATGTTCTAGAACCACCACTGAAGACTGAACAGAGTACTTAGTAAGTGTGTCAGCACTTTGAGAGAATCGCTGCTCTGTTTATCTGCCGTACGGAGGCATTGGGCGAGAGTCACTTAACACCAGCTAGAGTCAGCTTGGAAGTCATCGATCTAGCGAAAGTTATACCATAGTAAAGTGAAGTGTGTATGAAGTAAAGTACATATGAAACGTAACATATATAAAATACACATTTTCACTTTTTTGTGGGATAAAAACAAGATTGGATCTTCAAGGGAAATTAAATTTGTATTTAATCTAGAAATATGTTTATATTAAAAAGAATGGTTCTATTAAAAATTACTTGTACTTGGAATTAGATTACTCCTGAAGGATTCCTCCAGGTCCCTATAAAGTCATTATCATTCCAGGTTTCCTCTTCCTAGCGTAGTGCTGACTGACAAACCCCCACTGCGCTCATTCATTTGGAGGTTTAATCTTCATTTACACGTCTTTATTAAACCTTAGCCCTGCCTACTGGGCTCATGAAGAGTCTTTCTGAAATGGTAGCGCTTCAGCTGCAGGAAGAAACACACCATAGTGCAGGAGTTAACAAGCGTGAGGGTCAGACTTTTTGTTCAAGCAAAATAATTACCTGTGGTTTGAAGTCAAGTATCGTTTTAACTTTCTATAAATCCAACCATCTTGTGTATGTGTAGTCAGGATGAGACAGCATTGTTACCATATAAGGAAATGTTAGAATTCAGCATTCAGAAAAAGTTCCAATTCTCACAGTTTTTTTTATATAATCACAAATAATGCAATTCATTATTTTCTGAATAAACCGTTTTTAAATCTTACTGTGGGAATTAAATCCTATTTATTTTTATATTGCCTTTCACAGCATGGTTTCCTCAAGGCCTTTAACAGGAGTGTGTGGTAATCACAGTGTACATTGATGGAAAAGAAAAGGCCAGAGGACAGGAGACTAGAGGTACCATTGAATTCACTGGCCATGAGCAAAACTGGCCATGTAAAGAGGTTAGAGTTTGCTGCGTCATACAGGTGTTGCCTTTTCCATGTAAGGTTTGTCGTGATGTGTGCGGTTTATATCCTAATCGGGGCAGGATACTAAAATATGCTTCTAAAACAAAAACAAACAGCATCCAAATATCACAACATCGGCAGTTTTCTCACATGTACACTTTAAAACTCAGCAAATACGAATTTTCCCAGTTGAGAAACTCATTGGTTTGTGAGTTCATGGTGGGTGGCAGCACTCAGCTACTCACAGTCACGGTCGATTAACTGCTCAACTCAGGAGGTTTTTTTTTATCGTTCATTTGTAGGATTCAGAAGTAAAGTTAACATTCTACATGTATTAATCTTCCAGTAATACTGACATAGAGCTCAGAGGGAATCAACACGAATTCCTCTTGTCGTCTACACTTTCCAGCAGGGTCGGTAGACCCGCCCCACCATGCATCTCATACTGTCTCTTCTGTCAATGGAGACGCTGAGGTCCGGGTCCAAGTCTCCCTCTCTCCGTTCAGCGGTCAGCAGGTTCTCAGGGGCCACGGCTGCCAGATCCTGATGCCGGCAAAGTGGAATGTGTTTCCCGAGCATCTTTGAGGCGCCCCAAAGGCTGGCGTCTGCGACGATGATGATTTTCGTGCGTCTGTCATTGCTGACGCCGTTTCTGCTCGATGACGTGGAACCGTAGGAACTCTCAGCCGTCTCTTCATTCAGGAAGACGTTTAGAGTCTCTTGGTCCGAGTCAGTATCTTCAGCCTTGCCCATGGACATCACTGGAGATATGAGATACCCGTCTAAAAAGAGGGCCATGGCGATACAGAAGGAGTAAGCACAGAGCCTCGTCATCACGATGCTCGGACAGAGTGCTGCTCGAAAGAATACTCGTGTTTTCGTCTTTCTTCTGAATGACTTTCAGCTGTACGTCTCCTGTTTATATACTGCCAAGCATCCTAAATAAGCCACGTTGCACATCGAAGGGCATCATCGTCCTTTGTTATGTTTTGTACTGCTTGGGATATTAAAGGGTATTAAGCTAAAGTCATAAGTGGATGACCAGCAGGCGAATGAGACTTCAAGCAGAGCTGCAGTGTTTACTGAGTAAAAAGCTAATGTCTTATCTGAAACGTGGCTGGTTTTTCAGGCGTCTTGCTGGGGTATCCTACTTTTGGACGATCTAATTCCAAAACCCCTGACCAGGGAAAAAATTAAAATTGATCAAGAGCTTGTTGAAGTTATAATGCCGACACATCCGATATGTGGCTGACATTGTGTTCCTCCCTAAGGACCATGCAGATATCAGAGGGCTTTAACATGGCTGCATTAGTCATATGCTACCAGTTACAAAGAAAGCAGACTTAAAGTCATCATGTTGGAGTCCAAGGTCTTCAGCGTGATGACTGGATGATCGGCTGCCTGTGCTGCCTGGAATAGGCTTCAGGCCCCTGGCCATATCAGCCTGACGAGGATAAGCAGCTGGAAGATGGATGGATGGATGGATGGATGGATGGATGGATGGATGGAAGTCATCACGTTGGAGTCCAAGGTCTTCAACGTGATGACTGGATGATCAGCTGCCTGTGCTGCCTGGAATAGGCTTCAGGCCCCTGGCCATATCAGCCTGACCAGGATAAGCAGCTGGAAGATGAATGGATGGATGGGTGGATGATTCAAAATCCAGTTGTTTTTGGTTTGAGGGAGAAAACCAGAGTATGTATACAACAATAATTTAGTTTAGCATTTAGTAGTTTTAATAGCATTAGATTTCAGTTCACCGCATTCAGGACGATTTTTTTTTTTATTCTCAGTGAAATATTCCCAGACTGACAAGACAATCTGTGCTACCAAATCAATTAGGCTAATATCTGCCATTATGGAAAATAATTATGCACCACGGACAAGCCATAATCACACCGTCAGTTTCCTTCAGACATTCGGTACTCATTGCTAGGCATTTTGTTTACGGGCCAAGTTGAAGTAGCTAAAAAAAAAGACCAGCGATGACAAAACCATGCCTCTGATGACAGCTTACGATATGACGTGCATTTAGATCATGGACATTCCACAATTTCCCATGCTGAAAAGCATGCAACTGATTTTCGCACTCACACAAATAGAGGCTACACATACCCCTCAATCCACATGCAGTCATACATTAAAAATCCACTATTAATTAAAGAACAGCTGTGTGCACAAAGCTTTAGAAAGATGGGGTACTGTGTGGCTCTGTGGGTTGGGTGTTGGTACCTGGAAGGTTGTTGGTTCAAATTCCATGGCTAACAAAAAGTGTCCATGTCACCATTGGGCTCTTGAGCAAGGCCCTTAACCACAAAACTGCCCCAGGGGTGCAAGACAAATGGCTGACCCTGTGCTTTGACCCCAAGCTTGGCTTTCACCTGTGTGTGTGTGTCCTCATGCAGAGCAGAGACGGATCTGTGAAAAGACGCATTTCTCTCTACTGTGTAAAATGGCACCAATGGCAATGAAGTGACTTCATGCACATTTACTTGTTTGCGTGCAAATTCACATCTGAACATAAACATCCCTGATTTAGGGGGCACTTTGGCTCAGTAGTTAGTACTGTCACCTCACACCTCCAGGTTTGGGGGATTGGACCCCCCCTCTGGCTCTTTGTGGGTGGAGCTTGTATGTTCTTCCGCGCTTTGCAGGTTTCCTCCCACAGTCCAAAGTCCTGTGTTATAGACTAACTGGCATGGTGTGTGCATGTGTATGACTGTGCCCTGCGATGGACTGGCATCCCGTCCAGGGTGTCCCCCGCCTTGTGGCCTAAAGCTGCCTGGGATAGTCTCCAGGCCCCCCACAAGCCTGAATGGGATTTAGTGGTTTAGAAAAAGGAAGGAAGGTCTCTGGTAGACCTAAAATATAAATGCTGTTACGAAGTGTAATGAAAAATGGATCAGTGCCACTGTTCCCTAAATTCATAGCAAGGCTAAGAGATTAGTTTGTTAGTGACATTTTTAAAGACCTCTCTTTCGACTAGAATCTGCAGACTTAGATGAGGGAAGTCCATTGTTCATTATCCATGTTTTACTGTTTGGAGGAGTCCGAAAGAGCTGGCTATTCAGGATATCATGGTAGCTGAAGGTTATTCAGGAAAATATCGTAATTGAAGGTTATTCAGGATATCATGGTAGCTGAAGGTTATTCAGGAAAATATCGTAATTGAAGGTTATTCAGGATGTCATGGTAGCTGAAGGTTATTCAGGAAAATATCGTAATTGAAGGTTATTCAGGATATCATGGTAGCTGGACATGGTATTGATTTCTTTGCAAAAATGTGCTTATCAAAAAAATAAATAAAATGACATGTCTGTCACAGCACAACGTGACCAAAGGCAGCAGGCATACCAATCAAGAAAAAAAAGCACTGAGGTTCAGTTTTAGATTAACACGATGCCCTTGGCTTGGTCAGTCACATGCATTTTTGTTTTCGATTTCATTTTATTTTAAATTTACATCTAAAGAATCAAAGTCTATAAAAGTATTTCCCCATCTGCGAATCCTCTGCAAATTGCTGCTGCCATGTCTAAATGGTCAGTCCACTGTGTGATACGATTTGGTCTAACGGTTGCCATGGGAGACGACTTGCATAACTACGAGACCAGCAGCTGAGGGCCGTACTCCCGATATTATTTGCTGAGCGACCCTATACCGTGTCCTTAGCCTTCGTCACATTATCAGACAGGACAAATGATCTGCACACCACACAGCGTCTGGAATGACACAAAATTAGGTGACCAATTCATTCTGTCTTTCCAGCCTCTGTATAACAAATGCCATGTTATTAAGGAGTGTTCATTATCTGCTTACAGTACACGCTTTCTGCCGGCATTTAATGAGCGAAAGCAGAGAATACAAAACCTAATAGCTATGAATATGCTAAGCAGAAATTTGCACCACACTTATGACTGATGTGGTTGTGGAGATATGGTTGTGTACTTTTATTAATACTCGAGTACAACTTATAATGTGCGAAGACAGGAGTCACTGGAGAAGACACTAATGTTGGGAAAGGTTGAAGGCAAAAGGAGGAGGGGACGGCAGAAG
>JAACJT020022810.1:20178-30487 GCA_009936485.2 Gymnarchus niloticus | reverse complement strand
AACTCCATTAATAAATAATAAAACTCTAACAACAACAGTAAATAGTTTGATAAATATTATGACTTTCAATTAATTTAACATGCCACCATGCTTAAAAGACAGCCATAAATAATAATTTAAACCAGTTTCCTGGGCGATTAAATAATTAAATAAATAAAACATTCAGAAAATAAAAATCAGTGCATTATCAGAATAGTTCTCTTTTTACTGAGAGATTTTTTTTCTTCTCCCTGGGGTGATTAAACAAATAAATAATTTAATAAAAATTCGGCACATTCTCATAAAACACTACCCACATATACAATGTGTACACAAACGACGACACAAGTCAAAACACCACACGGGACCCCCCGTACCAATATAGAAGTGCTACCAATCAAACGGTGTTACAGCACATACCGTGTCATAAGCACAAAATAACAGAAACACCGCAAACTGTGGGGGGTGATTCCTGCCATTACTAAGACGCACGTTCGGAAGGAAAACGTGCACGCGGAACATGCGTATTAACGCGCGCAATGAATTTTGGGCTGCCTTCAGTATCCATAGCAACCCGGTATACAAATACGAACCCTCCAAAAGCGGATCTTCATACCTTCGTGCCGAATGTGAATGTTCCGCGTGCACGTCCCCGTCCCGAATGAGACGTTAATGCGCATGTTCCGCGTGCACGTCTTCCTCCCGAATGTGCATCTTAATAACGGCAGGAATCACCCCCCATAAATAACCCCCCCATAGGATTATTCATTTGAAGCAAAATACTGATGGTCTTAAACTGAAGGTAACCTGCCATTGTGAGAGAACCACAGCCAGTCACCTAACAAATGCCACTGCAAAAGAATTCACAACTAAAGCAGTATGCAAATGTGAGCCTAAACTACCGAAATCCTTTCATGCACCAAGTTATTCAAATTGCATTCAATTGTGACGGCCAGGAGGGGAAATCGGCTGTCTAGTTATTTGCATGAGGCTTTATTACTGGTCTGTGGGAGATTTAATTTGCATCGCATCCTTTCTTTTCAGATTGCTCTTTGAAAACACCTACATAGTTATTTAACACAATCCCCACCACACACACCCGTAAATAATGCATGTTATTGACAGGCAAAAGACCGAGCACCCACAGAGTAACGTCAATCATGGTGTTATGCGGGTTCCTGTAAGTTGCTCCTGCAGAAAAAAAATAACGCCTTTCTCTTAAAAAAATGCAAAGTCTCTTCCCACATATTTCTTCTGCAGATGCGTTTGCATGTCATCCCAGGGACTGAAATACATTTAACGTTTTGGTTTTTTTTTTCTTGTCTCCCCAATCTCCCCATTCTCATGTTGGTTGGACAATTAAGGAGTGGTCATCTGTAATACATCTAAAGCTCAAGGGCAGGAGTCACCATATTAAAGGGTTTCCAAAAAAGTAGGACTGTTTTTAAACGAAAGGGCATACATCTATACTGTAATTGGTAATATCTTACGGAACGTATTTTATAGCTTGCATCTGTGACTATGTTGTTGACTTTGGATATGAATGTAAACATATAGACATTCTTCTGGCAATTTTCCATTTGTAGTAGCCTTTGGTTAATAAATGGTACTAACTTGCATATCAGATACCGCAGAGGATAAAAGTTTTTAAAGAAAATCCATTCTGGGGTTTAAAATGTGTATTAGAGTTTCACTATCCATTCATAAGAAATTTACTTTTTCAGTATCCAAATCAATAATCACACTATTGGGAAACATTCGGAAGGAGCGCTAAGAGCTGGTATAATAATAATAATAATAATAATAATGGACATACAATATTTGATAAGAACTGTTATTTGAATATGAATTAAGAAGCTCAAGATGTCAAGATGTTGAGCTACTAATTTTTAAATACAATCATTATTATGGATACATCATATGTAATTTAAAAAAAAAAAATTGTCCAGTCATCTATCAATTTTCTAGCCTCTTATCTGGATCAGGGTCACAGGGTGCCTGCAACGCGCATATGCACACACACAAACAGACAGACACACAGACACACACACACATAGACACACAGAAAATCATACACTACATGCAAGTTAGACAAAAACTACTATATTAATTATCCAAAATTAAGTATTGTTTGGAGACTGCCCCCTGGTGGTAAAAAAGCAAATTGTCCGTATAAACAAGTAGCAGTGAATGACGCATATAATGACATTTGTAACATAGTATGAAAACATCTGCCACAATCTGTTATATTGATTAAGATTCTTTAATGGGTTTTAATGCTTCTAATTTTGTCCTCATCAAAACATGCTCATTTTTCACTCAGTTAAATTGTTATTAATTTTTTATTTTTCTTTTCATCATACTATGGTAAACATACCATATGTATTTGGTTGTGAATGTTAAATTCAGCGGTATCACATTTTAATTTAACCGTATCTAACTGGGAATATTGTGACAGTTTTGTTTAAAAAATGAGCCACTTTATTTAAAATAAACTTAGATCAGTGAAATTAAAATGAAATTACAGAAAGTGAAACAAGCAAAATTAAATCACACATCCATCCATCCATCCATCATCCTGGTCTGGGTTAGAGCAAAATAAATAAATAAATAACACAAGTAAAAAAATACCCATCCATCCATTTTCCAAGCTGCTTATGCAGGGTCAGTGGGGGTGGGGGGTGGGGAATGCAGTCAGCCATGGGCACAAGGCTGGTGACACCCAGGATGGGATGACAGTAAAATAAAGTTAAATTAAACTGTTAGAATAGACACAGCGTTTTTTTGTTTTTTTCTTGAAACTATTGCTTTAGTGCAGGATGGACTCACACAGCAGATGTTAAGTCCGAATGGCAAACAGCAGCCTTGAGGCAGATCATTTTTAGAAAACAAAACAAGGCTGTTTTTAACAGCTTTCATTCTGTAGATGATGAAAATAAAACAACACATAGAATCATATGTAACTGTCAAACTGATGTGGCGGGATGCTTTTCAGGAAAAGTCACCAAGCTCCCTGTACCAACTAATGACTGTCACCTGAATGGAGTTGTTATTGTCTGGCCAGTCTTTACTGGATCATGGAGCAAAAACCCAAATGCACACCCATCTCTAGGACCTCCCAGCTTTGGCCCATCTTTGCATACTTCTTTTGGAAGGAAGAAAACAATTTTGATATTTACGGGAAAAAAACATAAACACGTTAACAGAAATGGTTGATATTAGTGCTTCCTCTGGTGGAATTATAAACCACAACAGGAGTGTCGGAGAACAGGGCAAAGACCAGCACACATATTTATCATTCATCTGGGGAAACTGGTCACAGTGGTAGCTAACTGGCTTGTTTTTATTCACTGGAAGTCGTTAGCTAAATTAAATTCAGGACAGGTAATTAAATTCATAAACCTTGTTTTGAGGAACCATAGATGTACGCTGAGCACTTATTGAAATTATTTGCTGGCTTTGAGGGGTCATGGCATTTGTTGCCGACCTGGAAGCTAAGCAAACGGCCCGTGTAATCAGATAAACGTCAGCAGACTGACGATCAAACAAGACTCCTCTGCAGTCCTCCCACTCCAGCTTGCATCACTAAATGCTTGGAAATCCAGACAGGATCATAAAAATCATTTACTTATTTTGATAACGGTGTAGTGAGGAGAAAGGCATCACTGAAGTCATGACATGTAACTGTCAGTTACTTAGCCATGTTAAAGGAGAAATGTTACATCAATACAGACCTGTGGGTAACTACTCAACCAAACAGATGGATCTTAGACAATATCTCGTTCACATTCCATATTTTTACATACCAGTATAGTATAGATGGCAGTTGTTGTCCAGTTAAAGATAGTCAATTACGAAGTTTATAGAGATCCAATTTCCATTACAATTTCCATTATGCTCTGTTAAACAAGGATTCCCTGAACCAAAGGGCTTGGTGTCTCGAACAGGTTGCTTCAAATGAAGTAATGGCTACCTATTAATGCCTGATGCTTTGTGCCATGGGTCGGTCTCATTCTAGCTGACAAGGTCACAACATAACAATAAACACTTTGAAAATTGACAACAAAAATGAAACAGAGCAAAAAAATAGACGAAATGCATAAAGGGTGCCGTAAAGAATAAGGGCTGAATGGTAGTGGAATGCCTCCTGAGATACTGAGATCATCTGGAGCTAAGGTGGCCACAAGAGTCTTGTGAGCAACAAAAGTAAGAACGGAACGCAAACCCCCCCATCCGTGTTGGTCGATTTCG
Organism: Gymnarchus niloticus; assembly: GCA_009936485.2. Taxonomy (NCBI): domain Eukaryota; kingdom Metazoa; phylum Chordata; class Actinopteri; order Osteoglossiformes; family Gymnarchidae; genus Gymnarchus; species Gymnarchus niloticus. Next base: position 26,257 of record JAACJT020022810.1, on the reverse strand, counting down.
TTTGCCAGCACCCCCTCCCCAGGTCACACAATTTACTAGTCTGCACCTTCCCCTTACCCGATTGTACAATCTTCTCATCTTTGTGGCTCTCCATGTCCAAAGCTGGCCACCCCTGAGCTGGAGAGTTGGATACATGTGAAATGTGACTCGGGAGAGCCATATCCGTTTGTATTTAGTCATCCTGATGAGAACGTGTAATGCATGAGCCTGAGTGAGAGTTCCCTTGACAGATGGCCTCAGAGATTCACAAGGCAGGGGCCCTCACATCACCGAGTGGTCAATGTACCTGACCAAGTAACACTGCCATGGTGGCCAGATGATTCTGCATCGTGTCACTAAGAGCACACTAGCATGCAAATCAGCAGAGTGTGGTCAGGTAAATCAACATTTAAAGATGTATCTTTTCACTCTTTTTCAGTGGAATGGATGCTAAGCAGTGCCAGCTTTAATTCAATCACTTGTATTCTCTGTGATGTACAGTTTCACCCGCTGGACAGCTGGATGATTTATTAGTGAAATTCAGCTTATGTTCCTTCTCTTCAGTATTAGAACAGGGCTTACCTTAAACCAGGTATCCTGTCCAGAGTAACGAACAATGGACAAAACAGCTGTTTTGATACTAGCATGGCATCGCTCACACAGAACAACTCTTCATATTTAACCCAGCTGCCCATCGCTGCTCCACCAGCATAGGGTTGCTGTGAGCCTGGAGCCAATCCCAGGAGGCATGGCTCCATCTTAACCACATACTTCTGGCCTGTGGGAGGAAGCTGGAAATCCTGGAGGTGACCGGCACCACATCAAACCCTGTGGTGGGGATGTCGAGTGGAATCACCATGTTAGCCAAAACAGGATCCAATGTTGTTTTGGTGAGCATTTGTTCACTCCTCTGTTCCGTGGAATTGAAAGGCATATATCATTTTAATATAAGCATTTTATCAATCATTCTATTTTATTCAATTGTATTATAAGGCTAAGATGGACTTCATAGTAATATTTAGTTTTAGAGTATTGTTCTTACATGCATTAATGATTGTAGTCTAAATGCATTTTAATATTATATATATATATATATATATATATGCAAATACAGTGCATTTGTATGTGCACATATGGACCAGTAAACAGGAAGCCATACAAAAACTTCAGAGGAAAATGCATATCAAAATGGTTAAACTGATGGGTTAATATAATGTGATTTATGTCGTTAAATTTATTATTGTTGTTCACACTGTAGTTTATCATATCAAAAATGTTTATATCCTTCCCATCCCTTCTGGATTTTCAAAATGCGTAAATGTCAAGTGAGACTTGTTTCATGACTCAAACTATTCCTGACGTTAAACACTCACATGCAATAAGGTCATTTATTTCCAGAAATATTAACGTTTTGCACAAAAAAAAAATACATGTGACATTAAATACAAGTTTTTAAATCATTTACATTCTGAATGCGACCACATTTAAAATAACGGAAATGGACCAATTATTATTAAAAAAAGAATAATTTACACTAAATTGATGTTGATGTAAAGAATACATAAGAGAATAATGGTTGTATTAGTATTTCAGGAATATTGCTAAATTTTAAATGTCCTTTTCATACACAGTCATATTAGAAACATTAGTTTATAGTGGTGCCTGAAGGCTCAAACATGAAACAAAAGAAAGATGTGAAAACATCATTTTAAGGCTGATTGTGTTTTACTCTAAGGCCCAACTGATGACATTTTTCTCTGATACCAATCTAAATATTAAGGAGCTATCAATTCAGATTCCTATAATAATTTTATATAGTCAAAAATTAAACAACAGCCAAAGGTTTCAGTTAAGTAGTGTTTCAGTGTTTGATATCCATCCATCTTCTAACCACTTGTTCTGGCCAGTGTTCCAGAGACAGCTTTGGGCACCAGGCTGACGTACAGCCTAGACAGACTGCCAAGCCATCTACAACACTCACAGTTTAGAGAAGCTCATTAATCTAAAGCAAATGTCTTTAGACTTCAGGATTAAACCAAAGTACAAGAGCTAATTAAAACTATGTTGTCTGATCTACTTAACAAGTCCATGTTATAAATTAACTTTGTTATAGGTCATAAATATTGGGTGGAATAATACAATACTTAAGTTGCATTTATATCAATAGCAACTACAGTGTTTTATATTGTGTAAGATCTGGATTTTGATCGCCTTGGTTGTGTGTATTTGTTGGTTTTCAGTGCTAATTAGTTATGTCAGTTTTTGGTCTTTCCCATATATATCTACTCAAATGTTCAGTCTAGCCTAACTTCACATTAACTAGTAATCCCAGACTAAGACTGAGAGCCTCTTATTCAGAGAGGATTCCCTTTCAGAGAGCTCCTTTTTTGTCATAAATGATTATAGCAACATCACTGTATATTTATTTTATTTTTTCCATTGATGCCATGAAATTCATGGAACCTTAATATCGGCTGAACGTTTTGGTCAACCAAAAAAATACTGGCTCTACTTCACATTGCTCTGCACCATAGAAACTTTACTGGCTTGAGTGTATCTAGTGGTAGATGTGAAATGAACCGTCAGGTAATCCTTATTCTTCACCCCGTGATTCAGAGCTTGCTTGCACAGCAGCTTGGCACGTTTCCTGAAATGATTTCCCACAATCACGTAGAGAAAGGGATTCAGCGAACTGTTGCTGAAAGCCATGTAGCTGGCTATCTGCGCAGTGATGTCCAAACTGTGCCACCAGATGCAGCCGGTGACAACTTCGTAATAATCGAGAGTGTCCAGAAACAGCAAGACCTGGTGTGGGAGCAGGCAGATAAGATTGGTCAGGAAAATGATGAGCACCAGATGCGAGGCCCTCCTTTCAGTCTTCTCCCTGTGGAAGCATCTTGGGTGGTTCTCCCTGAGCACAGCTAGGATGCGGTAGCCACAGAACGAGAGCACTGGCATGGGGATCAGGAAGCCCACAATATTGGTTGTTATGTTCCACTGCACCCTCCAGCCTTGGTGGGGGTAGTCCAGGTAGCACGCATTCACACTGAGGGCGGGAACTTCCTTCACTGTGCGGAAGAGCAGAACCGGAAGGCTGAGGAGAAGGCCCACCGCCCAAATGACTAGGCAGATCATTCTGGCTAAAGCAGTGTCCCTCTTCCTTCCGAAGGACATTGGCTTCACCAGTGCCATGTAGCGGTCCATGCTAACCACAGCCAGGAAGAGAACACTGCAGAAATAGTTCATGGCAATGAACATGTTCACCAGCTTACAAAGCAGATCCCCAAAAATCCACTCGAACTCCTGGGCCACGGTCACGGTCCAGAAGGGCAGGCAGAGGGCCATCACCAAATCTGCCACTGCCAAGTTCCTGAGGTAGATGTCTGCCACAGTGGCATGCTTGTATTGCAGACAGAAGACGGTGAGAACGAAGGAGTTGCCCAGAAAGCCCAGGATGCAGATGATTGTCATATAAGAGGGCTGGAGCACATATAACCACTCCCAGCTTGTGGTCAGATTGCATCCACCATAGTCCGTCACATTATTCTCAGCGCCCCAGAGTGGGTCGGCGTCACCAGATATATTCAAAACCATTGGAATCTGTCAGAAGAGATGATCATCATGTTATGCACAATAGGAAAATGGCTTTTACATTAGCAACATTAGATGAATACACACAAAAGTATTCTCCTACACAGATACAAACTGACCGCGATCCACTATTCTTCAAACAGAAAGACAATTCTAAATCAGTTAGCCAAAACAGTAAGCTTTCCTTCAGATATTAACAGACCACGAGTCCTCGTTTGATATCCATCTGTGTTACAGCGGGCTGTTTCCAGTAGATTTCGCTACTGTAAGCAATGAGAGAACCTAACCACCTAACGAAACCACAGTAAATGGAAAGTTTTCCCTGGCTGTGACGCATCGCCTTCAGAATTTTTTCAGCACTGCACATAAGCTGCACACATGGAGTAAACACACATTCATCAGGTAGAACTTCAGCCCTCGTGATGAGTAAACACTTCTCTATACGTTCTCCTGCTCTCCAATGGAAAGCCTGCCAATTGTTCATTTTCATGTCCTCGATGGATGAGCTTCCCTTTCTGGGTGCTATCCAAGGCTGGCTCCAGTCTCGCTGTAGGCATACCTCCAGATGATTAGGACAGTTTCCTGTGGACTGTCTCCGGTGGTGACTCACAGGGAAGCAGCCACGCGCTTTATATCTCTGCTTGATGAAATTCAGCAATGGCCCGCCCCCACTCAGAAGTGCATCACTGTCTGTGTACTGATACTATACACTCTGATCTTGTGGAGCATGCTGTCGCCCGTATCCTGAAATACAAATAGTATTTGCTGCGGTATTAAACATTATGTGACTTGAATTCTGGTCAGTGGGTGTATTAAGCAAAGTTTAAGTATGTTAGAATGCTTTATATACAGTACCGAGCAGAAGAAAATGTTTAAGCCCATTTATCTGGGCAGTAACTGTATATTTGCTCAGAAAGGAAGTATGATTAAACACTAGAATATATTAAAAAAAAACAGTAATGCAATAACAGTAATTTCTTCTGTTCTCCTGTGTTGCTGGTATCTGTTTGGATCGTTAGATAAACACAGCTTTGGATTGCAAACCTCTCCTCTAGAGAACCCCAGCCATTCTACATATTCATTAAATTTCATCACGGGCTCAATAAATTAGTTAAGTTAATTAGGTAATTAATTTTGTGAAGTATTTATTAGTCATGGTGTACTCGTAGTTGAATTCAATAAATACACGGGTGTATTGGTTACCAGCTGAAATTTCTGAGGCAGTTTGAAGTGTTTTCAAATATGTAGACTGACATACTTCAAGCGACATAAAGTCCCAGTTTAACACCAATATAAACTAAATAAAAATGTCATTTTCTTTGCCTTCCTAAAACATTTGCATTGTACTGTATTTAGTAACTTCTGTACAACTTACTGTATGATAGCAGAAAGACAACAAAAGACAAATACATGATTTGCTAGCCGGCCTGTTGGTAGTTAGTGAAACAGAAATAAAAATAATGCATCGTTTTACGCAGCTTTTAACATACACGGCTAGTTTTATGCTGACTGTTGTTTGCATTCTTCTTGCACAAAAAATTATATATAAAGGGTAAAATGTAATCTCCAATAGTGTGCTGGTCATATAAAGAGACATTATTATGTACATAATATCTAAACTTATAATCCAAATCCTTTTCCTTAAATGTCCTAAATATAATTTTTAATAGGTGAACCATACAGCTGTGCATATAAGATATACAAATTATAGAAGAAAAAAAAACATTTATGCGTCATAGCCTACTTTGCCTGACACCTCTGTCCTTATTTTGCTTATGTGGAGAGAATGGAAGGGTCATTTTATCTACATTAAATTTAAGAAACCACTTAGAAAAGCAAAACACAGTCTCCCAAGAAACAAGATGTAAAGCAAACTATCAGCTAAAGGTACTGTAAATAAGAATAACCGTCTACCGCAATAAAGTTTAATTTTCTAATTTAGTTCCTTGCTCATTAAGCCAGGTAGAGATTCAGAGAGACAACATTTTAGCCACACTGTCACTGCAGTACTCATTCTGGAATGTTCTTACCCAGACTCCCCAAGGTCCACAAGTTCTTCACCCAGATGTGCTGCTTGCTCAGCTCAGAGGTGTAATGTGGACCCTCTTTCCTCCACTGAGCTTTGTGCTGGGTGGGAGGATTGAGTCCAGTTAGAGGAGGAGCAAGACATGCTCGAAGGCTGGAATGATGTCATTCGTATCGCAAATATGATTTTTCTCGCCCTGTCATGCCAAATCACATTAGCCGACTTGAACTTGTGGAGTTCCAAAAGCATTTGTCTTGCAAAGAGTACACAGCTGGGTCATTTTCACAGGGTTTTCAATGACATCGGGGTTCTGCAGTTATTTTGGGTGACCTTCTGTTTAAATTGAAGATATTTGTTTCGTGTGATTTTGTCGTTCTACCCGCTTTCAAAGATAAAAAAAGAAAAGACATAATTGAATGCTTATGGTGGGTCTCCAGTTTCTGTCGCTGGTCTCTCGCGTTGAGCCGGGTCTCCAGTTTCTGC